>MNPL01004024.1:0-13201 GCA_002081605.1 Tropilaelaps mercedesae | reverse complement strand
CCGTGCACCTACGTGTCTCTTCCAGTCGCAAGGCGCATACGAATGCACCAAGCCACCGAGCTCGACTACAAGCTGCTATCTAGCAGGCCACGATCTACAACACACGTAACATAACGGGTGTTCAAAACGTCCTTATGTATTTTTGAACGATAATAAGTTGTATTTAAGATTATACAATATTGTTTATGAACAGCTGACTTGGCTTAATTTTTGTTGGCACATATGTGGTGTCAACTTGAATTGCTTTTAAGTTTCATATTATCATGTTAACTTTAAATGTTTAACTTGAAATAACGTAAGAATGGGTGTATATGAAATATTTCTGTGGCTTGTTTTAAAATAACACCCATACAACTAAAAATGCATACGTGAAATCCTATCAAAAACCGTTTACTTATTGGATTTCTAAGCAAAAAATAGAAATTATATTTGAACTTTTTTGCTGGTTGTAACGTGAACGACAATTAATTAAAAAATGTAAACACTTGTTCTTGCTCTATTTTGAAACATGACCTGGAAACATGACCATGGAAATCCAAACATTAGAAAAAGTGTAATGACCACCAATTGTATAACACGCAAAATAAATTATCCCGGCTTTTCAACAAAAGAAAGATGAATGAAAAGGATCTCTATTGCAAGTGAATGTTTACGAAGTTTGTACGTAAGAACGGACCCAACGTGCATGGGAGATATCTCCAAATTCTCTATCGCCTTATCTCGACGGCTCCATCGAGTATGGGCTTCTGGCCCTACAAGCCTTCTGGTCCAACCAGAAGTTCCGTGTCATCGAGAAAGTTTCTCCATCTCCTCTGTATACCGGAAGTAAGACATTATCAACTAGGCTAACGGCGGACGGGCGTGCCGACGGTACATGGCGCAGACGCAAAAGCAGTGCGGTATAACGGCGGCCATCTCGCCAGCTCAAGATTCACCCTGCCGCAGTGATTGCCCAATGAATCTTGCAGTCCTCTTTTCAGCTTCGTAACAATAGTGGGCTAGTGTCACGCTAGTAAAGCATTCTACGAGTATTTGATGGAGGAACACGCGTTAGGTAAAATTTCACAATAGATGTTATCGCTACCGTTCGCTTTTCTGCCCGTAGAGAAACTCGATTTGCGCATGACTAACGCACTCGTCTTACAATCAATCGCAGCTGAACGATTTATACACGGAAATGTGGCAATGTATTCACTAGGTAGATATGTCTAATCGATGGGCACACAAGATTAGCTGATCTTAATGGTAGCAAAGCCCACACTGTCTGTGGGAGCCTCATACTCGGCTCTCTGGGCATCTAATGATGTAGAAGGAAGAATAGCTCGCTTTTATTTAGCTTCCGCAGTCCGACTTATGTTTTCGCTCACGTTCTACGTGTACACGGCATGCCCAAATATGCAGACGCGTATCGTCCCCCGTTCAGGCCAGCATCGGCCCCATTCTTCATGCAAGGCTGAAACATCTCAACAATACGACGGTTTTATGCATACACAATGCGCGATGCGTTTCTATGCGTTCCTATAGACAGGCCGCACAATCGGACGGATGCTGTCGTTATGCGCATACGTTCCTGTATAAAATGCACCGATGTGTTTTTTCCCTGACCTGCTTCTTTTCCGCGATGAAACAGAAAGCTTTGTTCGGGCCAGCGTTTGATATTTTAGTCTCATCATATACGACCGAATAGAAGGAAATGAAACACCATGGAAAACGAGTCGAAACTCAATTTTAGCATTCTGAAACTACCCGCCCGGGGCCCTATATGGCCCCACGTGGTACACGGAAGATGTGCTGAAACACGCTAACTGGCCCATACCGTAGAACTGCTTTCTCAGGAGATAGCGTGGGGCTTCTGTTCCCTTCCGGTTAGTCTTAGGCAACATTTTCCTCCTCGTATACATGTCTATCCGTTCGTCTACTGGACTCGCAACGATGTGGTCTCTTTCCTGTTCCCCAATCAGGTAAACCTTTTCCCTGTACTGATGTGATGTCGACATACTGGCCCAATAGCATGCTGCGTGGTGCAATGTAGTGCAATGAAGGTGCAAAAAAGCTTTGCTTTACTTCTCTCCATTAACGAAGAAAGAATGCTATGCGCGTTGCAAAGTACCACTCAACGAAAACGGCGGTAGACAAGTTGGAATTGTCAAACACATTTTACGTCGAAAAAAGCAGTTGTACATTCGCTCCCTGCAGACGCTGAGTTTACAAAGCGGCCCACGGTGGCACGACCACTTTGGATAACAGGACATCAAATGTATAATTTATTTATCATATGTTTATTTAGTAGAGGACAGCACACGTGGTTATAACCGCATCAGTAATTAACTAACAAGAAATGAAAAGCTGCTACGAGTCCACTAGAGGCAAATACAGCTGAAAACGCAGACCGAATCAATTGAAAGAATTAGGTGATATAGCAACAATGAGTTTCCAAAAGAATAAGCGACTTCTGTTCACGAATTCTGGGAGGCAAAGAATTTCGGAATTTCATTTTAGTACCATATGCCCTGGGTACCCAAAGGTCAGTGTAACAAGGGCAAAGAGCATTCTTTGTTAAGCCGGATTATTTGGCAATTCTACTTTAACGCCTGAATTTAGTGTCAGAAGCAAACGAGGTATTGGAGTCGGCATGTAGGACAGGGATCCTGGTAAGTAAAGGCTTTATGCTGATTTGGCCAGTGTTAAAGATAACGTGTGGCGGTTCTGTCACGCGTCCAGAGAATGAAAGAAAATCGTAACCTTTGGTCAGCTTTAAAAGGCGGCAATTCTCATTTCCCGTGGCTCCTGAAACAACGGCAAATACCTTGATCCGCAAAAACTGACGTCCGCGCAATAACATATCAATTTATAATTGTCCGGATTAGCGTAGAGGGTAAAAAGTAAAGAATCTTAGACACTTTCCTGACTTATGCCTCTGGAAACCGTTACGGGCGACGGTAATGTCTGTCCACCTTTGACGTGGCTAGAGAATTCAAACAGAAAAGAGTCAAACCGTCGATCAAGCAGAATAGGAGAATTAAGGCAATCAAAAGCTTTGGCAACGCTAGCGATCACTCTATATTCGCAGCGTTGACGCTAGCCACCACCGTGGAAATTAGGTCCGGCATCGCGCAGAAGATAGTGTTAGAGCCACGTAGAGTACGTTGATTGTAAATAGTTTTGCGCGTTCATGTGGAGGTTAGATAAGGCGAGCAGCGTCCTTGCGTAGGTTTAACCGAGAAGAAATAGATGGCAATAGGCTTATTTACACCGGAATTGAATTCTCTGCTTTCTTTATTCGCAACTAAAACGATGCGGCGGTTTTTGGTTTGCGACATTAAGCGGTTGGTTTATTTGAATAGGCCCAAACGAAAAGCGATGGGAACGGTCAAGTGGTGCATAGAACTTTGTATTTTTCCCAGAAATAACCGAGCGAGCTCACTATCGTTAACTTGAATACTTAAATCAACATCGATAATACGGCGGGCTCAATAAGTTTCAGCATAAATGGAGGATCTGTTGTATACAGCAGAAGACCTCACCAGAAAGTCGCAGAGACCAACAGGAACTGGTCTGCAATAGGTGCTGCAACGTAAGGGGAAAGCAATATCCAGAGTGCCGATGAACAGCATTAATAGGTAATAAAATGATCGTTCTAAAGCAATACAGAATAGGATAATTACAGGAGAATTTTCATTAAACATGCTACGGATATAGGACGCAAAATAGCGTGTTTCAGTAAATGTGTATATACAAATGAATAACAGACTTCGTAATACAGATATAAGTAAAAGCCTAGATACCTTGGATTTAGATTTACTGTTTGTTGTAAGCGTTTTGGTTAGCTATTTGCTCGCAAAAGTGTTTAAGGGCTCTTTCAGAAAACTGAGAATATATATTTACAGCCCCGCTGATGTTTGACTATGTCGTCACGGTTCATCGACATAGAGGAACCTGGCGGACCCTGCTAGCCTTGTATTGTTTAAGGTAAAAGTGGAAGGATCTTCAGGTGATCAGAGGCGGTCCTTTGCCTGCGTTAAGGTACCGAAATCTGGTAAGCTTAACCTACGACATTTCTTTATTTCACTAGCTGTAATTGGAGACTAAATTCAAATGGCTTATGGCACTCGCTGAGGTGATAGAGGATGGTAGGAACAATTCCTGCGTGTTCGAATGCGTATGCACAAAAAGAATGAATTAATAGAACTATATTATGATTCACACGCTTATGTTTTAATAACAGAATTATTTTCGCTTCATGTGTGGTCTTACTAGTAATGATGGTGTTGCAAGCCAATTAAAGGTCCGAAGATTTCCATAACCCTGAAATTCGGATGATCGCCCCTCTTTGACGCGGTATTAAGCATTACTTCAAAATACACTGGCAAACTTTATTAAGGTCATAACGATATAGCTCGTTTTCCTCTCTTAAAAGATCAGGCAGCGTTTATTATGACTTTATACCATCATTGGTAAGCATGTTTAGGCTAGAGGGGTTGGTACAGAGATACCACATTTTTGCAAGTCGTATGCAGAAGCGATGCATGCGCTTTATTTGCCTCAGGCTAGTTTTCCATAGCATTAATGAGATGCTGAAGGCCGTGCATTGCAAACCTAACAATCACACGTCAGTTTTCAGTAAAGTTTTCAGTGCCGATGGGCCCAGAAAGGAAAAGATTTAGGTCGAATTTTGCAAGCTTCCGTTCCTGTTCAAAAAATGCGCTCTTCGTAAACAAACATTTCAAGCAAATTGTATGTGCAGACGCTTTTACACCTGCCGTACTCAAAGATATACTATGATGGTTTTTAAAAAGACCTTCTCGTCTAGGTTATGCGATCCGACGACGCGGTGGCTTGATGTGCAATGTTTGAAGAACAAAATTTACTGTATTTATTGAGGGCTGTTACCCACGAAGGAGCTGAAGACAAACGGTTGATAGGGCGCATCGTGTATCGATTATTTGAGCTAAAATGTAGGAGGTCGAAAATAGGAACGTACGATGCCATTTATAGAATTTAGGGCGAGTTTTACAAGCAACTAGGACCAGTGCAACTGGCACCGTAAAATCGCGTTCAACGTACACTGATATGAAGTAAACTGGACGACCCCATTGAGTGGTATTCTCAGCCTCTACATAAGCTTGAGGCTCTGAGGAGCAGGTGATCTTATCAACCAATTAGGGCGTTTTCTTGATTGCAACAAGAGAACGTGCTCTGCTGTCGGCTTGACATGAGGAACATCCAAGAAAAGGGAATCTTAGAGTACTTCCAATAAATAGGCACTGGGTGGTAAACGGTGACCACAGGCAATATGCGGTAAGTGGACGTGACGCGTTAAGCGCTTCCGCCACAAGAAAGACCACCTGCTCTTGGCGGTTTTTTGCTTATCGTGGAGCAAAAGTGTGCAGCCAATCTCTGCCCCTTTTTGTGAACACGAAAGGGAGATCTATGCCAGTGCCAATGGTCGGCGATCTCAATCGACAACTCAAATTCCATTTCCATAAATAAGAGCGAGACGTCTCTGTAGGCGTACATATAAAGTGCGAGAGAGAACAGGCTTATGTTGCCGACTCCTTCAGTTTCGTTGGAGCATGGAAAGGCCATCGGGCATTCAGGAAATAGGTAAACTATAGTGAATATGGATAGACTTCACGAGTTCACGAGACGAGTTCAATCGCAACGATTGGCATTACTGAAAGTTCACCTTATACATAAAATTTGCCTATGCATTCACACGTAACGTGAGACAGAAATAGGCATGAATTTTTTATCATGAATTCTCTTTTCACTTTCAGATTCAGGAGCGCCTACCAACATACGCTTCCTAACAACGGCGACTGTAGCCATATTCAAATCAACCTTTTTATTGTTATAAGCCATTAGAATAAACTAATCAAGCAGCATTTACTACCAAATAACTCATAGAGCAATCGCAGTGGCAAAATCAAATAATCCATGACCTGGGTTGGTGCTAGTGATTTAAACTGTACCTAAACCCTCCTGTACTCTGGCAGATAAAACAGCTTGTCACGGAATAGTAAAAACTCTGTCGTGACACCCATTGTGTATATGCCGCCAAAGCTGTAGCTATTCACCCACTCGACCACCATTCCGCGAAACCATATCCCGGAGCCTGCTCACGGCCTACACTACAATTAGTATGCTTCTTAACGTAGAGGCCTGTGCAGAGGTATTGTCAACAGTACTTTTCTTAAATGCCTCAATCAATGGGTAATTTATTTTTTCTGATAACGGTATTAATTATCCTTCTTCCACTTCGACAGTACACAATGACAGAAACACGGTCAGCTGTCACAATAGCGGACCACGGAATCGAATCTGCGGCTACGGAAAATTAATCTAGCGTTAGTTTTTTCATACGCTGTAATGTAACACATGAAACGTCATCTTTTAGTGCAAACTTCTCTAAGATAAAAGGTGGTCGCTGTAAACTTTACGCTGATGATTTAAAACTGAATTGGCCCTTGGATGAAAAAATGACTAAATATTGAGTAAGTGTAGTTAGTGCGTGGAAAATGACGTGGTGATCTCGTTGCAAAAGTACTGTATGACTTTGTGTTCGCATCAACGATGCAATGTACATACTCTGCACGATGTGACCGCCCCGTCGGGAACTCCACACGGAAGGTTGGAATCACAATGCTTCCCGAATCGTCAGTTCATTAGGCCGACTTTGTTCACCGTTGATCTTGCTCTTAGCTATACTGAACGGCAAATAGTAACAGAAAGGACATTGTATTGTTAAAAAATGTGTACTGTTGTGTTACGAATAACTGGCTTGAGAGTCGTCTACGTAACTGTTTCGATCTTACACAGGTAGTTCTACATCCTGCAGCTTTTAGGTTATATAAAACATAGATATTGCAATCACGCTCGATCTCAGACGAAATCACTCCATTTTAAAGTTTAATACTTCAGCTGGCAAAACAAACTGGAAACAGGTCTAAGTTTGTCATTTTACGGCTGATGAACGATCAGTTCGATTCGTCTCACGTAAGTGTACCTCATGCCCCCAGATGACGAGCAGTTCGCTAATCTCCCCGATTTATGGTTGCCCTGCCAGATTGGCATATCTAAACACTAAGCGGCTAACATAGTACCCCCGTTAATTGACACGACACGCAATTATTATTTATGCACATTGGTGTAATCTGTAATAACGTAATGGCCGCTAGGGTGTGGTCGTATCATGTGTGCTAAAAACTGTAAGAATTATATTGTCTTTATCTGCCGTTGTTACAACAAGCTAAAAAGTTTCTGAAGAAAAATCTACTTGAATATAAGAAGCAGGTTAAAAAAACAGTTCTGCTTAAATTCGGAGCTCAGTGCTCATGGAACACAGTGGTGGAAAACTACCGAGTCCCATCAACTGAATAAACATTTGCGACGGTACGTGCTCGGCAATACCACCTTACTAGATGTAGGCTACCACTTGCAAATACTTAATAAAATTTAATGACAAATTGATAAGAGATGGCGAATCATCGGTAAAATCAACTCACGGAGAAACAATAAAACCTACCATTCTAATTAAATGCAATATGTTTTATTGTTTGATGTAACAATGTATGCAAGCCATTCAACGCGAGAAGTGTCACCGATCATCAGTGTATGATGACATGAATAAGGCCAAACCAGGGTGCAGATGCGATGGGCACCTTCCGGTAGCATGGATAGCTATGCTACCGGAAGGTGCAATTGAATCTACCTAGTGCGAGCGGCGCATGCTTACAAAAGAGGTTCGAATCACCAATCACAAAGGTCGCACTTTTGTGCAAGACAAGTCGAAGTTGTAGTTTGTCGCAAACTCTTGAGACGTCATCAACTATCCCGTTCCGAGCCAAACATTGTATCTATGACAGCCTGTGGAAAATGTCATTTCAAGTCGGAATCATCGAGCCACGTTTCAAACATCACTCCCATCGCTTTCAAAACCTCAGGCCAAATATGCATTCATTTGAAATTAGAATCCTTAAACACCGTGCAAGATCGGATCGTATCCGATTAAAGCACCTTTACGTCATTGTCTTGGTTGTGGTCTGGATAGTGGAATACCGATGACTTTCATTAAGGATTGTAAAAAAAGTTTGGAGAAAGCGTGTAACTCGTCAGTTGGGTACATGCTAATAGTGAAATCCAGGATCACAGCTGATGTAGAAAGCTGAAAAAGAAACTAAATTAACAGATCTCATTGCCGGCGTAGTCTTGTAATCTCCTATCTCACCTGCGTACTCTATTTGGTAATATAGAAAACTCAGTAGTATCAAGTATCAAAGCAATCTTGGTAGTTGAAAGCTATCATTCTTACCACTGAAAGGAGGTATGGTCTGTAAATAAACACGCTACATCAACTTAAAATTTCTCACATTGCATTAGAAATAATTTATAGACGTTTCGAGTAAGCTTCTAACAAACGAAATACAGGTAAGCATAAGCAAAGCTCAGTGTCATATCCAGTATACCTACGTGTAGGTAAATATGCTCAGCAGCGTGTACACTATTCTTCGTAGTCCACAAAATCAACCTTGGTTCATTCCACAACCAGATCCCGATTCAGGTGCCTCGTAACTTGCAATTCAACTTACAAGAATTGGCTGTCTATTGATATACCGCTGGAAGCTTTTGTTATGGTAATTAAACATCTCTTTGAATTCTAACAGGGGGAGCACAGGCTCTTCATTGTGTCCGTCCATTTCCGATGAGACGGAATTCAGAGGAAGGCCGAGTTGAGAAAGAGTGACCGTGATGCAAATCACCGTAGTGATGCCGGCTTTACTTGACAGCAAAGAGGAACTGAAAGCAAATGAGACAAATGTCATCTGCATTCAAGCTGGCAAATATTCTACAGAAAAGAGAAGATTTGTTTACAACGACAAAACTGCTTTTGTTCAACGACCCTTGTCGGAAACGCTCGTAGTTGTGAAACTCACTAGGGCATAATGGAACTGCAGGACGCGAAGCAACCCCATTACGATAAGTATCGAGAAAATCTATTCTCCTCGGTTCGTTCAGTCTCTGACCACTTCGCACTTCTGCAGGTATTTCCTCTACGTACAGGACAGTTGCATAAAAATTTTACGACGCATGATCTCTCAGTCCACAAAGTGGCACAAAAGAGCGGTCTGAACAGATATCCGGGTCTAACGTCAGAAGCAGCAAAATAGTAAGGCGCGGTGAAGCGCGCAATGAAAATAGGATTAGGTAAAACGGCTAAAAACTAACGTTATCCATTGACGTTAGTTTTTAGCTCACTGCTGAAATGTTTGAAAATTTCACTTCCTCGTCTAGCCGTACGTCCCGTATGCCTTGACCAATGCCCCGTGACCGTAACGAACGCTGAGCAATATTGCTCCTGATCAACTGCAAACCAACCGTCCCTAAAGTCGACCCACTCTAACAATGAGAGTGCATTCAAACAACGATACATACCCTTTCCGGCCCGCTTCAGCAGGGCGATGTCGTGGGTCGGCGTTCCTCCTGAAGAAGTACAGGAAAGCCGGTGCTACCCTTGTCGTTCGGCTGCCGCAAAGCTGATTTGCGTACACATCATGCCTGTAAGTAGGCTGACCCTACCCTGCTTGCCTCGTCTGCCGTCTCGTTGCAGGAGCGGCCAAGCGCCGATGTCAAATCCTTTTTCGTTTTGAACTGCGGCGCGTGGGGCTCTTCGCAGGTCTCGTGTTAAGCCGAAACCGAGCGTGCACGGCAGGTTGCGCCGGATTAAGCACACACAATTTCCGCCATAAGGTAGTCACTTAGACCGATGGCCAAAGTGAAACCTCAACGATACATGCTTTCACAAATAGGATTCTGTTATTCTCTGCTTTCGAGGCCAACGTTAAATTTAAGCTAGATACGATAGCGTGCTTTGACATTTGGCAGCATATGGTTAGGCTAATATCCATGCCTAAAACCCATGTTTAAAGAACAATGTTTAAAGAACATATTATTTATAGAGTAAAAGTGTCTCAACTTTTTTCAAGTCAAAACCTTCCTATCAAGTTCGTGGATTGAGCGCAATTCAAAATGTATTCAGTTAAGGTCAAGCATTGCTTATTCAATTTCTCTACGTTATGTATTAATAGGTCCTTCTTAATCGGTACTTGCTACGAAGTACGAAAACTTCTTTTCACTTAAAACAAAGACGAGAAGGAAAGGTAAAAAATCAGATAGTTTCCCCAGCGTATACTTAAAACGAAAAAGGACGAGGTCACTAAGGGTACGAGACGCCGAACAGCTCGCAGTGGTCGCCCTTACTGGGTTGTATTTGTTCAAACGATTGCTGAACCTTCGATCGTATCGAAAAGTGGAGGTGGCGGGCGCCTATTTGACGCAGCCAGGAAGATTCAGACAAGAGTCCGACTACATTTCTTGCATGGGCTAACATGCCCACTCACGAGCGAAACCTCTCGTGACCCTCCCATAGGATGTATTTTTTGGTCAACATTCACAAACAACGCCCATAAAGTACTCCGTAAGGCCAAAGACGGCCTACAATAAAGTGGAGCAGAACTGTTGACGTTTACTGTTGGCCTCCATGACCATTTACTCGTCTGGGAGTTGTTCGACGAAGTAGCTGTCGAACTTTAACTGATGAGTCGAAACGTTTTGAGAGCCGATCAACCTTTTGGACGACGGCTGTCTTTATGAATTCAGTGTAAATAAATAGAGTGCGTCATTTAGCATACTACCAACACTAAACCTTCGTCAGTGGCCAATAAGCAACGAGTCTTTAGTGCCGAAGTGTCTACAAAGAAAAGCAGGTCGTTTCAACACTGATAATGTGCAGACCACCCCGTCGTCGCGTTTTGGTTCCAGCCGGTTGGTGTTTACTACTACTAACACGACTAGTATCCGGTACGTCGAGCAACAGAAAAGACGGATTTCAAAACACGGAGGCACTCTCACCCGTTGAATTCGGGGAGCCGCTCAACGTCCAGTTCGCCATGATGATCGAAAGCATCAGCGATCCCCGACCGGCATCTATGGTGCGTTTGGGTTGACAATGCTTTAGCACACTAGTAGAAAATAGTTATATAAGGAGTTGATCTATATCATGGTGATCCTACTTACCGGGAGAGAAGTTTGATGATTGTCGCCGTCATAAGTCCATTGTTACGTGTTATTACCATATTAGTGTGCCAGCGAAATGACTAGCACAGGCGCTAAGCTCGACAATCTTTGGGGGGAGGGCATTCGGATTTTTGTTCGGAGATTATCCTGCATAAGGTGCTACGACAGCCGCAATATCACAGTGCAAATGAATCTGGCAAAGACATCTCGCGGAAAGTTAAGGACCGCCTAATCTTTGGATGTTTTAAATATGGAACTGCACCGGACTTATTTGGATGTCCTTGAATATGCAAAAAGTTGAGAATACAGAGTGTGTTCCACCAGCCGGATATTAATAAGCTACCAGCGGGTCATTATACCAAGTGCGCTATGGAAGATACCGCTTAGCTATCTAGGCCATCGCCACAACTTACCGTCGCGCCTTCTTTGTACTAATATTGATAAAAGCGTTTCTATTGTATTCAACGATGAAACCAATTTCATTTTCATCTATTAGTGTTCTCAGAGATATGCTTCAAAAAAAGTTTTAAATGTGGCCTACATTTGGGCAGGCTGGTTGAAACATATTTGTTTTACATTCGGACGTCATGTATTTCGTCCCTCGAGTTTCAATTCTGATCAATGTCGATATACCAAACTGGTATTTAGCAACGAGTAACTCACCAAAGGCAGACCTTGTGGGATCAAAGGCAAAAATTGACTGTAGCAGATAGAAGACGTTACAAGAAAAGGTCGGTTTTTGCGCAAAAAACCGAAACGGATTCTGCACGCCGACAAAAGCACATATCTGCATCGTCTTAGATTGACTGCCTAAATGACAGCCTGCCTAAACGTAATGAAAACCTCGCCGTGAAGATTTGTATGGCTACTCAGCTGGTTGTAAAGCTAGCCAGACTTATTAGTTTGAATCCCGTTAATAATACACATTGTGTATGCTTCATGTACTTATGATTTTTCATAATAATGCGAAAGCGATTCCGAGTGTAGACAACCAGGGACCCCCGACGAGTATATACATTATCAAGCATTCGTTGATCAGATAAGAAGGCTTCTCATATTCACTAAACGTTTATATTTCGACACGTGGCATTTACATAATAATGATAGCTGAGATTTGGTTAGGAAACGACGTCTCTAGTAGAGAATATAAGAAGGCTTCTCATATTCACTAAACGTTTATATTTCGACACGTGGCATTTACATAATAATGATAGCTGAGATTTGGTTAGGAAACGACGTCTCTAGTAGAGAATAACCTGTAATAATCGGCATCTACCGCGGGGACGCTTCTTCAACGCAAATAAAGAATACACAAGACCTGGCTGCCTTCATGCTTTATATGATAATGACCGATTTATAATAATTTGGAGGAACATCAACTTTCTTAGATTCAATTTGTCAACGGTGATACTATTGTATCCTGACGGTAAATAAGCGCTTTTAGTAAACGCTAGCATTAAGAATGGTTTATACCAGCAAGTTTTCAGAGTTCTTCTTAGTTCTTAATTCTTCCTAGTTTTACTGAACGACGAGCCTTACCCTAGATGTCAAAGCTAATCCACTCCGGTCACTAGAGTGATATGAAGCGCGCACGTAAGAGAAAAAAACCATGGCTTACATTTTTAATATTGTTTTGCCTAAATATGTTTGATTTGGTGTGGCGTATAGGATTTCGATGTTGAAGCCTTCGTGGAAATGTATTGGGAAGTCAAGTGGACGCTTTGTAGGCATTACTTAAACGAGACCTGGCTTAGAAAAAGTCTTCTCTGACCTCCGTTACCGAATCGTTACATCCAGATCACACGGGATAAGGTAAAAAGATTGACTTCGCAGAATATTACTGTTCGCGACACTTATTAATAATAAAGTATATCGCTTTTACTTTATTATCCTCTGTATGCTAGATATCAACCTGTTGACTTGTCACATCTAATTTTGGCCGATACATCAATACAGATTTTTATAAAACACAATCATCGAGTCGTCTGTTTCACCACTATTTCATGTTGATTAGCACTAAAACTCCCCAACAGTTATATAGATTCAGCATTCAAGCGCTACGGTTGATATATATATATGCAAAAAATGTATAAAAGTGTTCTTGAGCTTAATGTATATATATATATAT
>MNPL01004023.1:3743-18985 GCA_002081605.1 Tropilaelaps mercedesae | reverse complement strand
ATATATATATATATATATATATATATATATATATACACACACACACATTGTGAATAGATTCCTCCCTAATAAAGACATATCCTTCTGGAATATTGCTCGCATGTCTCAATGAGCATTGCTGATTTCTAAACCGGTGTCTTTGCATGATGCTTTATGGATATTGTGAAGCTGGACCAATCGTTACAACTACGGTGACGTATGTGCCTTCGGAACCTCCGGACATCATCTGTCATTGAGGAAAAGAACATATGTACAAGCCTCTTTTACAATTGGCGTATCATTGTTTCATCATTGCTACACCACTGGAAAATGCTTTTACGTACTTCTGTGTCTGCACGCTGTCACGGCATTATGAATTTTCTCAAATCAGACTTGGGAAACCTTTTAAGCGAGCAAAGCTCCAAATCGTGCATGCCCGATTATGTTACTGGTTACAAACTAGTCAGTTTTAGCGCAAAATACTTGTCTCTGTAAATCTGCATGGCATATTTAATAGAGTGCATGCTAGCTATACATTGAAGAGTATACAAGACGACACAATTGAGAATTATTGTCTATGGAGGATCAAATTGTAGAAAGTGCAAAGTGGTTACCTACTGTCTTACCCTTCACTATAAAAAATCATCAGCAATATAGGATTCAAGTATCTTCGTTTAGAGAACTCAACTTTCCATTCATGGTGAAAAGAGTCTGAAAACTTATTGAAATTACCTCCTATGGTCACAATACAACTCGCATTGGCGTTTGTCGGTAAACAATAAACACCTGGTGAGCGAAGTAGTTGAAACTGGTGCCAAAAAAACATACCTGTTGTAGTTAGGCTGATAAATGTTTTCATATCAAATGACGGGACCCTATGCTTGAACCCGTTATTTACGAGCATAGGTGTGCTGAATGACGTTTACGACGTAGCAAATTGTCCCAATAATGGTAATAAATAATGTTGTTCTTCTTTGCTAGAGAGAAACATCGGGTGCTCACACCAACCTAGCTTCTTTCTAGCTGGTCGCAAAAAGAGGCGGATGCCATTATTTACAGCGCGTTCGACTTGCGAAGGCTCGGGTGTTCGAGGTCACCTGCGACCTATTCTAATCGTTAGGGTCTGCACTGGCACACCTTTTAAATCCATTGTATCAATTAGGCATACTTCCCTCTCTGTGCGTCTCGTGTATCTTCTTCAAGACAAGTAGTCGAAACGCATCCGTAAAGCGAGAATCAGTCGTCAAAGGCTTAAGGGTCTGCTCATCCGTGAACGCTTACAGACAGCAAAAGAAGCAAGTTGAAATAAATACGAGTTGATGATATCTAAAAGCGTCATTTATTATCAGCCAAAAGAAAACACACCTAGAAAGCGAGAAGAGAAGGAGAGAGATCCGTCTCGCTCTTTCTCTCTCTGGCTTTTCCTTGCTTTCTCTTCTTCCTTCTAGAAGGTTTTCTTGTCTTTTACACGTAGCATAGGGTTCTTGTTTGGGCGAGTGACGACGAATTCAAAGAAGAAATACGAGACCCTATCTCGCTCGGTCTGGGTAGTACCGAATGAATTTAGGACTCTGGCAAAGCCTAGATGTGCAGTGTCTACGTGAGTGCTTTGTGTAGCCGTAGCCACATATCCACTTGGCTGATTTCCATTTTGTCCCACGCTTGGCTAGCTGTTAAGGCCATCATCCGAATGTGTCAGTAAATTTTCGTCGGTAAAAGAAGGAGGAGACGACGCCTGTGTATCTTATGGGAAGACGGCCGAGTTCGTAAAGCAACGTGAAATGACTACCAGACAGCGCAGAGGACTCGGACACGAACCTGACCCAAACATGTTAGAGGCTAGAGAGACATTCACTTAGACAGCAACTCAGACGGACAAAACGATGGCCGTGAGGAAAACAGACATTTTCCAGCGGGCGTGTGCCCCTCAACCCATCTCGAGACTCTGGGACTCCCTCATGCCCTCCGTTTAGGGTTCCGGCCCTGCTCCACGTCCTACTACCGCACGCGGCCTATAAAGAGATCTGTCATCCTGTGCTCTCGAGCAAATGTGCCTTCGTCGACGAGGCACGCAATGGACAGACCAGGCCGCGACGATCAAAGTCGTAGAATAATATACGAAGGTTTTGGGAAAGCAGAAGAACTTGAAAAGGGTGAAAAGTTGTCGATTGTTAAGCCGTGGAAGATACACGATTAGAGGAGGTAAGCAGGGCGGGGCTTCATAGAGGCAAGAAGATGGAGCCTGCCTGCATGTGTACATATGTAGAGATGGTGAATAGTTGTTATTCAACCAAATTGTACCAATATAGATCGCACAAGTTCGATACACCATACACACGTTTGATGCACCCAAAGTCTAACTTTACTAACTTAACTAAACTTAACTAAAAAGTCTAACTAAATAAAGAACATATCGAAGGACAAACCCAACTATTATGTTCTACGTTATTTCTGCTCAAATTTACACGATACACGGCGCTCTCGTGTTTTTGCGGCTACATCTCTTTTACAATTTACATTTTATTTAATTTTTCACTCCCTGCCTCTATTAACCATTTAGTATTAATTGAAATTTGTCAACCGCAGAAATTATACACAACTACATGATTACATTACTGGCAGTGAGCTCCTTCTTATCAACTTCTCGACTTCTCGACGCTCGAGACGGGCCGAAGCCGCTCTCCTCGATCGTTTCGCTCGGAATTGCCTAGGGGTTTTTTGGCTTTTTAGGGGGCTGCCCTTACCTTCGCCGCCGGCGGCCAACTGTCTTCTGAATCGCCAGACTATCGTCGATAAGCCGAAATACGGCTATTGAAGTCCCTGTGAGGAAATCATTAAACTGCCGTTCACAGCATACCTCGAAACATGATCGCCGAAACATGAAAATCGCGCGTAGAAATAACCAAACTACTCATATATGGTGTGCACAACATACTCTGCGTTAGCACAGCGCAACTTATTGATCACCAATATTTTTCGTAAATACCATATTGTAAATTAACACAAGTCGTTTATATTATGTAAAGAATGGGCATTCTTGTCGACTCCTGTATTGAACTGTATATGTGCGCTATGCGAATTTCATATCACCTTAGGAGAGAACTCGCTTCTTAGAAACGCTCGTGTTGTTAACGACTAGCTCAGTATGAACGGTGTTTTTCAATATTGCCATACTGCTGTAATACACTAAACAACTATAATAATCCGACCATTATACAGTAGGGAAAACGGATGCAGGGAAGTGTGCCTGCAAGCTAAACAGCAGGATATTACATTCGGCGCATCAAAGTAGTGTGTATGGCCCACATGTGGTGTGTCGGTCACTTCAAGGCCAATTTAACTCTTTGGCCTATGGCCATGCCAAACAAGCTGGCCAACAAACTAGGTTCAGCAATAGTCTACAAGTTGATGTATCCTAAATGCTGCCTACAGCAAAAAAGACCACTGAAAGGGGGTCGAAGTGGGTGAAAGAAGCTTGAGGGTGACACACATAGAACCTAGCTGGACTGCCGGTTGCCGTTCAGCTTTTGTGCAAACCGATGTCACGCTATTCCGAAGACTTCATTCACCCAATGAGCATGGCCGAATAACCTCATCGAAACTCGGTGATGTCGTAAACTCCAGTAGGCTAGATACATCTGGTGGGAATGCGTTAGTGCCTTCGCAATGACGCCGTCTCTGGTAATATGCGAGGGCTGGGCGGGAGATTAGATATGGTGCTGCGTCGATACTCGAACGGTCGCGTCAGGTCGTGAGTGTCAGGGCGAAAAACACTTAAAAAACTAGTACACATGTCGCCTGACGTGTAAAGGAAAGACGCAGACATTTCGTAGCAAGAAGTTGGAACAGTCGGATGCGAAAACTCACCTCACGTCCGGTTTTCTACGTGCAGTTACTGCGCGGTGGCGGTATCCCTTGAGCAATTATGCGAATTATTTTTACTGAAAAATGAAGTACACAGAGAGATTTGCTAAACCGCAGCACTGCTACATGCCTCTACTAGGAAAAATTGTGGAAGTACAAATTCGATATTTGGCCGCTTGCGAAGGTCACGTCGACCGATGCTGTGATCCCGGCGAAATCGTCTTAACTCCTACGTGATACCTTTTTCGAAAGTGCAGCTATATCCTTCGAACAAGAGAATATGGGAATACCTAGCTAACAATTGGTTATGATATTACGCAAGAACGCAACGTGACGTTGCTCATCCAATGGAAAACTGACATAAGAACTGAACCCATACGGGCACGAAATGTTATTTATTTGAAAACAGCAGTGATATCGAAGCCGATGTGATTTAGCAACGTGGTAATTTGATGGACTGATCGCGGTTTCGCCTTTCGCCGACGCTAAATCAATCCAACTTGTGGTAATCAGAGATTCTCCTGATTCTCCGGTTGATTGTCCAGTTTTAGAACGTCCGCTGGCTTTAATCAACGGCCACTTACCCTTAAATACATTATTGCTGACGCCGGTGTCTCAACCATGTCGGTGGTAGCGTCATGTAATATTATTCGTCAATACATCGGATAAACACATCTTGAGGCTGCATGATGATTTGCTCAGAAGGCATCCTAATTGGCAGACTCGCCTTTTATTTGTCCAGCAACAAGGATTGACGCTGAGCGGACACACACCCAGATACCAATGCTCCATAGTGCACGTTGGCCAGATTGTCAACTATCAGTTTTTTGCGTTTATAGACCCGTAGTGACGTTCTCGTAAAGCTATGCACCAATACAGATTGCATTTAACGATTAACTCATGCAAGCTTAGCTTGGATATTCTGATGTGGTCACGCAAAATGTTTACATTTTATTATACTGATTGTCTCTCACATCTAAAAACCTTACTTGCAGGCGGAGATGATGATGACAAATAGCAAAGGAGAGCTAGGCTAGAAGGAAAATCGCAATTAATATTTTCCAGTACGACATATTAAGAGCCACTATAGACTTAGGAGGCATATTCATTTCGATAAACGCATCTTTTTCTGTAAACGACTAACCGAACTGAAATTCCCGACAAGCGCAGGTTTTGCACGCCGTAAGAATGTGCAAAAAACACTACAGCTGATACTACAAACAAATTATCGATTCCACTTCGTAGAATGTTCACGAATAATGATTAACTCAAAAGATAAGGTAGAGACGTTCCAAGTTTTCACCACAGCATTGTTGCTACGAGATGGCGCAATTTCAACCACGGCTTGCCACCAGGTTATAGCTCGTAAGCAATTGCAACTGCTATAAAACCACCTATTGCAGTCGTCTTGTTGTTTGTTGATATGAACCAATAGAAGAAGACTTGGAACAACAGAAGTAAAAAAAATCGAAGGCTATAGCAGTCCGTTCAACAAACTCTGAGAGATAGAGATCAATGTCTGTTGACTCCACTGCTCGCCTGGTGCATAGCAGTGGTGGAGAAAACATTTTCAGGTTTACGATCCGCATTGCCGTTCCCCACTTATATTTTTTCCAGCATAGACAACATTTATTTAAATTCACTTACACAAATATGTATGAACGGGCAAGGCGGGATCTGGCCGTT
Organism: Tropilaelaps mercedesae; assembly: GCA_002081605.1. Taxonomy (NCBI): domain Eukaryota; kingdom Metazoa; phylum Arthropoda; class Arachnida; order Mesostigmata; family Laelapidae; genus Tropilaelaps; species Tropilaelaps mercedesae. The sequence goes on along the minus strand of MNPL01004023.1, from coordinate 13,456 downwards.
AGTCTGTTTCGTAACTGGTCTGCCCGAAAGTATTCCCCTTGAAGGTGAATGGTATGCTTGCACAAAGGTTCTATCTAGACAAAATTGAGAACAACGTCAAGTGTAAAATGAACGTATATTTATTCGAACATCTCAATAATATAGTTTCCATCTTTGCCCGTGTTTGCTGTAATAATATTCATTATATTGTTCATCGTTTCCACATCATTCATCTCATTGCTACTGTTTCTCTGTGGTGTCCGTTCTTTTTCGAATTTCCACTGCCATTGTTTGCGGACACTCCCTTCGTTGAACTATTGCCTCTCTCTCTCTCTCGCTCTGTCGCTCTCGACTTCTATCATATATCACTCTTAGCGTTGTCATTGTTTTAGTCGGTTCGTCTCCGGTCAAATATCTCATTATTTTACATTATATTCAACATTGGCCTGTATATAACATCTATTCAGCGCTTCACCATAAGGGCGACCACAGGATGCGTTTATTCGTTACGTTTTACGTCTGTACGCGTTACATTTTCCTCCTTTTCCGAGCTCGATGCCGCTGCCCTGTCGTCATTGAGCTCAGGTGTCGATTTCGCGGTTCGTCTCAACGCAAGCGTACGACTCATTCACGCCAGTCGACTCATTCGTTCCTTCGTCTTCTGTCCACTTGTGCACGTTTGTTTCTGTTCGGGTTCGATTTCCGCGGCATACCCACACGGCCGCGCCTTGGTTATCCGTCGTTTGCTTCTTTTCGATACGTCACTTTTTCCCTCCCTTCCCATAGTTGCGTCAACAAAGAACTCTAGTAACTAGAATTTTTATTTCACTTATTCGTCCGTGGTAAGTCCGTGCTCTTTAGAGCAGTGCCCATTTATACATGCAAACATGGCCGGCCTCGTGAGAACATCGCGCCGTTGTACAGGGCCGTACACGAAGAATCGCCGTCGTCGTCGTAAACTACGCCAGACTCATGCACGCCGTACGTCCGCATGCACACAGCGTGCATCCAAATGAACGCCGGTTCCGGCGAAACAAACTGGCAGGACACAAATATTCAACGGGATGAAAAGCTCTGCATCATCACGTCACAGCTCCAGTAGCGTCGTTGAGCTTGAAAATCTCTCCCGAAAAGTCGGACGCCTGGTTCCGTCGCATGAAGTGCTATACGCGTGCTAAATTCTACGGAGATTCTTTACCTGATCGTAAAATCTGAGACGAGCTCGGAAATTTTGTCGGTCGAGAGTGTCACCACGAAAGTTCTCGTCAGATTAATTCCACATGGCTTAAGCGGTTGTTCTTTAAATTCGTTCTTCGAATCGTCCCATGTTTGGATTCGTTCAGGAACCTTTTATGTTGTGGTCGCCAGATCTACTCTGCCACGGACAAAACGTGCGAACTAATCCGCAGATGAGCCGGGTTCTGCCTCCGTTCTTAATGAACACGTAACCCCGAACGCACTCACGCCTCAACGTACCGTTTCCCTCAAGGCACACCACCATGCATACGATGCCTTTAACACCTCGTTTTAGGTCTCTCTTGACGAGGTCTCTTGCGACTCGATCCCTCTTTCCAAATTTGTCGTTTCAAGTTCGCCTCATAAAGCGTCACGCACGTTGCGCCCATTCAACTGTTCTCCACTTTGCCCCACCCTTTGCGCTCCAACGCGTTCGGCTGTTTTTTGTTCCGTTGTTTTTCGACGTGCACGGAACGGCTCGCCGCCGCTAGACGGTTCGTACTCACGTTGTGGCCTCTTGGCATTCGTTTTCACTTGTTGTTCGCTTCGCCTCTATGTGTGACACCGTAGCCTAGCCTTGATCACATGTAGATACAGCTATTCGTTATTCTCACCATAACGTATGCACTGCATACCCCATTATGTCTATCTCACTCAGATTCCCGCCCGCCCGCTCGCTCTGTCCACATCTTCCAACAACACTATAGTTATAGAAGGAGAATTTAATTCGTATTTCGTGATCCCTTCTTCACACACACACACACACACACACACACACACACACACACACACACACACACACAAGCGAGTATACTTTCCGATTTTCGAACTCAGCTAGACGGGCCGCAACCCAAATGCATACGACCCTAGAAAACAACGACTTCAAGCAACGACATTATAGAAGCCTTCTCAGCACGTTCCCAGCAGAGATATCTGAGGGCCATCCGAGTGTCTCAATAGACCGCCCACTTGACCTGCGATAAGTATTCTCGTCCAAGATACGCACCTAGAAATTTTTGCCGCTGACTTGTGTGCCACTCAAAGCAGCTGCACGCACTTATCCACTTCTGCGACGACAGGGTCACGCTCTCATCACCCTCTTAGACGTCGATCGTTTACGGCTGACATGTTCCCCCGTCACGCACAGCTCTCAAATACGCGTTCGCACGTTTAATAGCTCGGAACGGTTTTGTTCATCGCAATCGGCCTTGTGTCCTGGGCGCACGGCTTCCCAGGCCCGCTAGGCCCGTTAGAAGACAGCCTCTTCCGGACAAGGGTGCCGTTTGCGGAGTTGATTTAGACCTCGCGAAAAGTGTCAGCTAGAAGACAATACTAGCCAGTTACAGGTTAGCGGCCTGTCAAAGGGGCCGATCCTGCTGCGAGGCCTTCGTTGACACTGCGCCTCGGCGCAGTCCCATTAGCGCCATCAGGCGACGTCATTCTCTGCGACGCACCGTCGTCGTGCTGTTAATGATTTCTAGACGCGCTTAATCTTGTTAGACCTGCGGTCGGACATCGGCAGCTCACGCATAGCTGTAGCAACGCTACACTCGCATAAATAATAACAACAAGTAATTATAATCACTGGCATTGTTGTTGACGCCGTAATCTTTCGAATCCACTCTCACACACACGCCCACAGTGTTATTGCTGCTGTACATGATCGCATTATAGACATTAGGCTTATATATATATATATATATAGATAGATATATATATATATGTGTGTGTATATGTATATATCGAACAACTGAGCAAGCTACGCTGCATGAAGATTTAGCCGTTTTGTCTGCCGCACTCACCCAGGCCGCGGCGACGACGACGACGATGTCGCCGCCGCTATCACTCGATTGTTATTCTATGCTACATCGTAAACGGTTCGTCCGTCGTTGTCGTGATCATCGACGGCGGTAGCGGCCGGGGCGTCACGACTACGCAAGAAACGAGGACGTCAAGCGGCTGTAGCCGAAGCGTCCGAACGGCCGATTGTTCTCTGCCGGCGTCACGACGGTCGAGACGTTCACGTCTATCGAGCGCGTCCAACCCGGCAGCATTGGGTCTTCGTCCAAACGACGGATTTGAACCGCGACACGAAGCGTCGAGCTCATGAGTTCGTCAGCGGTCCCTCAAGCCTGTACGGCCTTTTCGTGCCGCTCACCGCGACGGCGCACCGCATCCTCCTCAAACATGGCGGCGGATGATCTTCGGTGCGCACTGACGCTAACCCTAACCCGGTTATGACCCGGCTAATGAATTGTCTCGTCCATGCGTCACAATCGTCGTTCAAAAGCGAAAACCTGTACAGGATGGATACGAGATAGAGATAGAGAGAGAGAGAGATAGAGAGTTGAGATGAACAATGTCTGTCTGAATAATCCCGATTGTACTGATATCAAGCTCTTCGTCAAGGAAACGACCTTCACAAGGTTGACCCATCGTCGTGGCCAACTTTTCTGGGGGAATCAGCAGCCAAATCGCTGATTACACCTCTACTGGTTTCGCTCTAGGTTTCTTTTGCCACTCGGTCCGGCCTACGTGGCTCGTCACGCTAGTCGAGGTGACCTGCTCTCAAGTTCGGCTCTGCTGCGTGTCCACGCGGAAGTCATAACGAAAACTCGCCGATTCGCTCGTCGTCGACGATTCATCGCGGAAAGTGTCACTGGCGTTAGTTAGAAAGTCGCGTGGCAGTCAACGAAACGACTTTATGGCTCCTACGACGTTTACAGTTACGTACACAGAGACAGGGCGGAAAAAAAGGGTAACCCCGACCCAATTCGACATGCCCGACACGTATAGGGTTCCGTAGGGGTTTTTTTTCTTCCATCTTCGACTGGCAGTCGTGTCGTGGAGGAGCTTTTCGAATAAGTTTCGTGGGGCTCTGCTCGTCCAGTCCAAATGCCGCATTGCCGGTTTTCTCTAGTGGCGCCGTCCAATTTCTGGCCGCGCGAGTACACTTTAGTATCGTCTCGACGTGGACGTATAACGAGGAAACAGCGTGTTCCTATTGGAAGCGTACGTTCGTGTCTGCTGACGCTGTTCAGTTTGTACGCGGCGAGTCCTTAATGTTCGCAAACGCCGCTCTAGTGCATATTCGGCGTCATTCATTGCATCCGTGACCACATCGAGTCGAAGTTGAAGTGCATTTGAGTCGCACGCACGAGCGTGACGAGTTTGACGTTCTAGGTTACACACACACACACACACACACACACACAAATCCCTAGACGAGGACATCGTACGTATAACGAAGTCGATCACTGAAACTGCGACTGACGCTTGCAGGCAAGGTCGACAGTTCTACTGTTGCTCAGTAACAACAGAAGCACAACGAAACAGGTAACACGTTTTTCGCTCCGCCCATAAAATTTTCATTAGTGCCAGCTTCCCCCGATCGTTCTGAATTTCGCTGAGCCATCAGTAATGCCACTCGTGAACGTGGTCGACTTACCTGCACCTCAGATGCTGAAGTACGTGACCTCAAAAAAAAAAAATACATCATCTTTTATGAGCAAACGGCGACACGAACGGTGTCAAACACCAACCGCAAGTACGTTCACGTCTACGTCGAACTGGACGACGTCAGAATTTCTCCGATATTGTCACACCTATGGAGATTTTTTCATTTATGATCGCTTATACATAATGGGCGTTAAACAGAACAAACAAACACTTGAAAAGTACGAATCTTGACGAAGCTTGACGCTCGCGACCCGGGACGACTCCGTCGGCATCGGATGGCCACGACGCGAATAGACGCACCGTGGGTGTTGTTGTTGTTGTCACACTGCAATGTTACGAAGGTCGCACAAGACGAACAAACAAACGAACAGGAATTCCCCTCTTCCGAACACGAAGACACTCCCCATTATGAACTTCGTAGCGCAAGGGCCCAGCTGGTTCGAGTTGTAACAGGAAAATCGCAACTTCAGACGGACTTCGTCGTGACGTTCGGGTGTTCTGTCCGGAAAAACGTACACGCCAGAAGCTAGCCGATTGCACGCCACCTTCTAGGCGTACATCGCGAACGAGCGATGTTCAGGTGGTCCTTCACCAGGCACCTCAGTGCCGCATGTCTTCGATTCTTCGGGACGGTGTACGGCTGACATATATGGCCGACCACAACAGGCGTCAGCGGATAGATATCGAATTTTGTCGACGGATCCTCGTGACGACTGGGCCGGCTGGCGCAGAACACTTCCAAATAGGCTTTTTTCTTTTTGTCCTTTGGCACGTGTGTCACGTCATGGGGCACTCACGGCAGACGTTGTGGCTAATAATGACGACAACGGCACATCTGATGTCTTTTCTGTCTCTTTGTCGGCGCGCGCAAGAATTGCCCTTGTGTACGTTGTTGTTGGCGGCGGCGTTGGCAGCGTCGTCACACACGAAGGGCGGTTTCGGCATACATCAGGACTGTCGTGCACGGCATTTATTTGCAGGACGCGTCTTCGGTATACGCTGGTGCGTCAGTCACGTTGTTGGGCGTCGGCGTCTACGATGAACGGGGGGAGCGTTGACCAATGTCCAGTAGCCGTTTGCCCTTGCAGTCATGTCAGGTTGGCGTCTGGCTGTCGGTAAAATTGTCGTCCGATACTCGTTAGGTTCGCTTTAGGACGGCGTCGTTTTACGCGCGTTTCGTAGAACTGTTGCTCGTCCAGACGAAAACGACGACTGGGCGTACTCCTCCGGCGATTGGGCGCGTCCGTCCTGACGCAGACGTGCCCGGAGTGTCTCGGCACTCAAGGTTGTTGTCTCTTTTTCCGTACGCGTGTCCAGTCATCGTCTGTAGAGAGGATGCCTCCTCTAGAGACGGGCGGCTGGGGGGTGATGTAGAAAAATCAACCCCGTGCGTTAGGCTATGGCTGTGCTGGGTAGCGGGGAGACGCCTTTACGTACGACTTCAACACAATGTTTCCAGCTTCCAGGTAATCTTGCTCGTTCCATCTCCAGTTAGAGTCGCTCGTTAGTCAAACAGGGTCGTAATCGCGTTAGGCACTGGACTCGAGTGACGCGTCGAAATCGTTAGGTGCAGTTGATATCACGAGGTTGATTGATCTTGTTCTGTGCTTGTCTCGTTTGCTTGATGTCATCGTGTCGATGGTGGCGTGACATGTCCTAAGTGGAACATGCGTCACGCTCGTCACCTGGAGGCTATTCGCGTCGCAGTGTCCTTCGGTCCCGTCGAGTCGTCCTGTCATCGCGTCGGGTCACGCGACGCGAGTGAAATGATGAATCGGGTCTGGCGAACGGAGCTCAGCTTAGGGCGGCGGCGGCGGCGGCGGCGGGGGGGCGCGCGGGCACGAACAACTGTAGCAACGAATGCAAAGCTGCGCGAGAAAAACGCTCAGCGAACCCGCGAATCGAGAGCAAAGGTGAGCCGGTCGTCGTCACGAGATGGCGTCCGACGAGGACATGGCATTCAAGTGTTTTCGTACGCACACGTGGTACATGCAGCTCCACCGGTAACGACGCAGTCGTCGTAGAAAGCAACAACCGTCTGCCTCGTCGTCCTCGTTAACTCTATGATCCGCTAGCTCAGGTATTGTCTCGGCCAGTAAAAAAATGGCCGTTATACACGCTCAATGCTGTACACCGTCTCATGTCACTGTCTACTTAGCTCTGTACAGGCTGACGCCGCTAAACGAACGCGAGAACATCGCTTCTACTAACTTCTACGTAGTAGACGCCTAGCGTCAACGACAGTCGCACACGTGTCCGCACCGTCGGCGAAGCAACACAACCGCGTCTTGGACTGGCCCAGTGTCATGGTTCGCCCCCGACAGGACGGACTGTCAGACTGCCTGTGCACGTCAATGAGCGTAAACGAACGCCCGCAACGGTTCTTCGCGTAGCGAACGTTATTCAGGGGCAGAATCATACGACGTTCGTGTTCTTCCCCATGTTCTACGGTTGTTGTAGAAGCTTCCCGAAGAACGGCGGCTCGTCAACGAGATAATCGCCATGGTACGCCGCTCCAGAAACCGAACGTCGAGGCGGAACACTGCACAACAACGCCGATTGTCCCTGAATGGGCAGTCGTCGTCTGCCGTCCGAAGACGCACTTCTTCAGGCAATGCGCCCTTATCGGGACGGTGGGCGTGTGCGTGCCATCGGAGACGACAGTGTGCGTAACTCTGCTCTACACACACACACACACACACACACACACACACACACACACACACACACACCTAAGCACGAGACTGAGCCGACTCATGTCGCAGCGAGCTGACAACACACATGTCAACACATGCTTGTTGCTGTCACCCATCACCCGTCCGACGGGGCTCGTCCTGGCTTAATCTCCTTGCCGCACTCTTGCAGCTATCACTGCGTTTATATATATATATATGTATATATAAATGTATATATATGTATATCAGATAGCGTGTCAGACATTTTGCTCGCCCGTCTGCATGGCCAGACGAGCGTTCTCATCTTTATTCCGTAATATGGCCGTTGTGTTAGTGGCACATCATCTTGTGCTCGCTCGACGCAACGACGCTCTTCTCGACGCCCACTCGTCGAATGGCGAAGTTTACAGATGTCCGTCCGTCCGTCTGTGTACACACGTGACTTTGGCTGTGAATTTTGGGCAATTTTCTTCCGTTCGTGGCCATGGCACGCTATCGCGCGCGGCACGATCGCGAGCCGCTGTCACAGTTGATTGTGTACCCCAGCCTTTAGGGGGAGTACAGAGGCGTCCTAATATCGGACGAGAAAAAGTGCCAACCCATTTGCTTGCACCCATTAACCTGTTAGAAAACCGAGCTCGTTTGTGTGTGTGTGTGTGTGTGTGTGTGTGAGCTTCACTTTTGCCACAGGGATTGGCGAGAGCAAAGCTCGTTTGCAGTTTTCTATTGCTATGCGCTTGTCGTGCACGTTTGCCGTGCGCTCCACTGCACGTAGAGGCTGCTTGCGGCATCGAAAAACCGAGCGACTTTCTCCTCGTTCTGGCGCTCAGAGAAAAGGGCAAATGGTCACGTGCACACAAATACGTCCGACGGTTTTTTGCAATTCGTAAACTCATAGCGGTAGCAGATGTACACGTAAATACGCGCACACAGGCGACAGCGAACAATGCGCTCATACGAAACGAAGCAAACTTTCATGGCCACAGATCCTGATGATGATGATGATGATGGTTAACTGGTCTGATCGAAGTATTCTCATGAAGTGTGTGTCAGGACTCATCTCGCTCGCTCGCTCGCTCTCTCTCTCTCTCTCCGATTCGTCTCTCAGCCAACAAAATGTCGGCAACACACACACACACACATGTATTTCCTATATAGGTAGCATCGTACATGTGGGGTTCGTAGGCCTAGATGAGGTCGTGTTTGGCCTTGTCCAGCTGTCCGGCGGTGATCAGGTTGGGCCAGGCGCTGTCGCGGTGGTCGGGGGAGCGCGTCGGAGACGCGCGGGGTAGTTTGTTGGCGGTGACCTGCGCGGGGCAACTGCAACTGCTAGAGCGATGTTCGACGTCCAAGCCCGCGATGGACGCAGCCGTAGCGGTCGAATCGCGCCGCGAGCATCCGAGGACCCGGCGGAACGCCTCCCGGAACTCGGTGTTGAGGAAGGCGTAGATGAGCGGATTGAACGCCGAATTGACGTACCCCAGCCAGGTGATGCTGGTGCGCACCTCGTAGGGGGGCTGACAGGTCTCGCAGAAGGCCGACACAAGGTACATAATGAAGAACGGCAGCCAGCACGCGCTGAAGACGCCCATCACTATGCCGAGCGTGCGAATGGCCTTCGTGTCGATGAGCAGTTGTTTGGAGCGCCGCCGAAGGCTCCTTCGTCGAGTGGTGTCGCCGCCCTGGCCACTCTGGATGAGGGAGCGCTCCAGGACGCGGATCTCTCTCGCCTGGCGCTCGGCCACGGCGAGGATGCGCGCGTAGACGTAGAACATGACCGGCAGCGGCAGGTAGAACGAGATGAGGGACGAGACGAGCGCGTAGGTCGGGTTAACCGCCAGTTCGCACGTGTCTTCATCCCATTGGTCTTCGGGGCCGAACCATCCGCAGAAGATCGGAATGAACGAAATGGCCGCCGACAGGATCCAGATGAAGACGATGGCGATGAAGAGGCGTTTCTTCGACACGCACGCACGATAGCGCAGCGGCCGGGTCACTGCCCAGAAGCGGTCGAGTGACACGAAGCAGAGGTGCTGAATTGACGCTGTGCAGCACATGACGTCGCACGAGATCCACATGTAGCAGGCCACCCGACCGAACCGCCATTCGCGGACGACGTCGACGATGATCGTGAACGGCATGACGAGCAGGGCCACGGTGATGTCGGCCGTTGCCAACGACGCCAGCAGGATATTGGTGGCCGAGCGGAGACGGCGGAATTTCGAAACGACAATGAGCACGAGGATGTTACCGATGAGCGTCGTCAACATGATGCAGGCGCCAACCGCCGCTCCGAACCAGCGGAGCGGGGTCATGTCTTCGGGGGACGACGACGACGACGGCGGCGGCGGCGGCACCGCCAAC
>MNPL01004021.1:0-13254 GCA_002081605.1 Tropilaelaps mercedesae | reverse complement strand
TATATATATATATAGTATTTATGTATAGTATATATATAGTATATATATATATATATATATATAGTATTTATGAACGGAGGCTATTCAGACAAGAACTGACAATGGCTTCGCAGTGTGATGCCCCAATAAAACCAATACCGTAATTATTGCTTGTAATCTCAGAGGAACGATCAGCAATATATCTAAACTTAACACTGTGTTTACTGCTTTTAAATTAAAAACATGCAGTGCATACCAATACTTAACAGAAGATTATAAATATATTTTTGTCCAAGCCGATGAGATATAACGAAATGTAATTAGTTTAGACAGGAAAGACAGGAAACAACAAATGGCGCATTCGAAATTCAGCTTGTAGACGGATAAACCACCGTTCTGAAGAATCAGCGAGATAATTATTCTCTCTACACTTAACGTACCATCTTGACGTCTTTTTGATGGACTCTGTCTAGAAAGGAACGTCAAAACTGTTCGAAAGCGTTAATGCTCTTTCAGATACACGTCTATAACAACCAGAAAGGTATACTATTACCGTTGTTGACAATTGTTCCTCTGGTGGTATTCTTCAACCCTCTGTCAGGTAAATGCGGATTAGTGCGACAGCAGAAGGGAGAAGCCTTAGTAGAAGGATAACTGCTGGTTCTAGTAGGCGCTGGCAAGGGCTGGACAAAAGAGCAATGGATTATTCTTGACAAAATTACGTTTTCGATATAACCGGCCAACCAAAAGAGATATTATTTCTTACGAAGCTTATTATTACTTATTACGATATGTTGTGGAACTCCGTCGTCTTTAGGGCAATGTACCTTAAGCTGCCTAGCCATTTCTAGAAATTTAAACTATTAACTGACTTATTGTAAGAAATCTGAGTAGACTTCGCTTGCCGTACAAGTAAGTATGCTAACTACTTGGATTCCGAAGACTAAGACAGCTTAATTTACTTGAAGGATGGAGCCAACAAAGAACCTGAGCTCCTGAATCAAGAAATCTCCCGACTCGTAGCGCAGTGTAAGGAACAACAAAAAAGACGCGAGAATCTCTGCACAAAGGTGGATAGTCTCATGGAGAGAAATACCCAATAAACCCAGGCGAGGTGCATTTTGTGCGGCCAGAATTTTGGAACAGTTAATGCCAACAAAGCCCGTCTGAACGCATTGAAACGAAGTCATCAATGCCAGCATCTTAGACCCTTGAGAAGCACGGCTTCTTCTGATAACGAGCAGCTAGCAAGTGGACGCTGCGCTCTTAAAGAAAATCTTCACAGTTCTCTTCAGCGGTCTCAATGAAACGGATGGCCCCTGGACCGATAATATGTTTAAGCAGTGACGCCGTGGGAGTCGACGACGACGACGACGACGATTTCAAAGAACAATCGGAAGAGGAGAAACCCTGTGACACCTCAAAGGCATTAATAATAGGAGTCATAGGAAAATACTGACTGTCGCCCCATGGACACCTTCCGCAAAACTATACGAGGCATGTTGCAGAATTGTCAAGTGTACAGTTGCAGTATTGACATTTGTACACACTGGTCGGACGAATCACGCAATAACTATAAGCCCCCAAAGAACCTGAACACAATATGCGTTGAAGCCGAGGCAGAAAGCTCCTATGCGGACACCCGGCGCGGAATTCGTAATCATGCCAATCCCGTCAGGGCCCCTACCAAAACATGAGATGGCAATATGGCAGCAGGTTGTAGAAATGAAGGAGGGAGGTGTTAAATCCCTTGCTGACACAATACGACTTGGAGGATGTAACTGGAGGAAGTTATGAAATCGTTAAAAAGATTGCAGGACAAATAGTAGCATCTTCGGGAGGCTGGTTCACGGGCGCACAGTATCTTGACAGAATTATTAAGACAAAGGAAACCTTTGAGAGACAATGTGGACAAAACCTTGTAGACCAACACACCTAAAGGGATGATTATTGCAAATACTGTTAATCTCGCTTTAATAAAAATAAAACTATAGAGGTAGGTAACTAAAATATATTGCACAGAGTCCTGTTACCGTACAATATTGCAGTTCACTGTAATCCATTATTTATGGTTAGTATTTATATATTAACTACCTGGTTTTCGATGCCTTATATAAAATATTCCGATAGATGGTAGAAGAGAGGTGGTTTTTAGTGGATTAGAGGCGGTCTTTATCCACAATTAGCCCAACACTGAATCAGCTCTAACCTAAGACAGTTGTAATGTGCTGAGCTGCGGTCTCCATTCGTTTTAAGATTTTCTCCCCTTCATAAAAAAGGTACAGTAACTTTTCATATGAAATTAAATGTGAAAAATTTACCGCTTTTAATAATGCAGCATCAAAGCGATGGCAATACATCAGGGGCTATAATCGATATTATAATCGAAAAAAAGGAAGTCATCGTTTAGAACGCTGCAGTTGTAGACGTCCCGCGCGTCGACGATACCGCTTCAGGTATCTGGCCTGTCGACGTATTAACCTCGCGCTTCGCCGCTTACCTGCCGCTATATTCAATTCTTGTCAAACTCCTCTCGAGATGTTTTAGTGACGCAATGCACAAGCCTGAAAAGTGGTAGAAGTGAAGTTGAAGATATGAGCTTGGAGGTGTAAGTTTGTCAAGGACAAAGAGTAGGTGCAACCAGACCAGTTTGGGGAGGTTCAGAACCGTAAGCCAAATACCTCAACCCCTTTAGCCCCTTCATAATGCTAGTTCTTTCATGTGACTAATGTCTCCGAGAGCGTACACTGTCCCACAGTTCCTAAAGAATGAGGAAGACACGTTATACGCCTGAATTTTATTTATAAAAATGCAGCATTCCAACCCTACATATGTTGGCCTATATGAAATGGCCTAGTCTCCACAGTTGGGCACGTGCCGTTTGCAAATGGGTGATCACTGACCAGGCGAAGTAAGGAAAATAAGTGGTTTGAAATTATTTTTATTTTGAGTACTAAAGAAACTTGAGAAGAAGAAAGCCTATTAAGTATCCAATTGTATCATATTGCGAAAAATATGATATTTTTCTCAATTATGTCTGAACTCGATTGAACTGTGTGGAACCGATTTTAGGCATAATGTTCACAAAAACAGTATATGACGGTTTAATATAGTAGGCATAGTATACCTGACAAAGCTAGGCTTTGTCAATCATGTACATACGAACTTCAATTACTTCAATCATTATATTATATCATTATAAAATTATTATAAAATAAAAAGGTATTAGTCAACATTAGACTCGAATTTTCGAATCCCTCTAAACCGAACGGATCTCTTCGTCCACAGATGTAGTCTCCACAAGTAGTCTCCTTTAAAATAGTTCCCAGAATTTTACGGCCATTTATGCTCAGTTGCTCACATCAAAAGGAGAAACAACAGGCAGTTGAAACGGAAGCACAGAGAATGATTACTACTCGCTTTCGCGAGCACACTAGAGTAGACAGATGTGTTTGGACGCATAGATACAAGCAGTTTTTCTATAGGTGAGTTGCAGATAGGTATAGTAATGAATAATGTTAATTATGGTTTAATTATTTTATGTAGAAATAGCAAGCTGCAAACTCAACTAGCGGAAAGCCGTACAAAAATGGAAACATAATGCACCGAGCAATACAGTGGAGAAGGTAAATCGTCTGAATTTAGATGAGCTTACAACTGTAAACTTTGTACTTTGTAAAGAAACGTTAGCAAATTCTTGGAATCAGATTACACCTTAGGGTTGAGCTGTAAATACATTTCTTACGAGAACACGCCGTCGTAAGCAATGTTCGCAACATTTTTGGCATGGTCTGATCAACATAGTACAGCGCTTTTAAGGGTATTTCTGCTGTTGGGAAGCAATTTATCATACTGACATTTAATAAGTGCCAGAGACGAACGATAAATTGGCAGTGGTTAGTGTGCTTAGATATTTCGTATCCCTCATGGTGAAATTTCCACGGGCACAGAAGTGACACTGAATGCACACGTCTGCCTTTTTAGCACGAAATAAAAATTAAAAAATTAAAGCTATTAGACAAAGAAGGAATCATATGCATTTACACAACAAAAGCAACGACCACTAAGACAACGAAGATCAGGTTACCTGAGGAGACAGTGGCCCCTGCTGTTGCTGGCAACTAAAGCGGTTCTTGCTGTTGCTACTTCTGTCATCTATTACGTTCTCTTCTGACATGATAGGGCCCTTACCCTCTCTCATTTTGTTCCTTTCTTCGAGCCCTCTCCATATTCAACGTTAGATTGCTGGATCGCTGCTCTTGGGGGCCCGCTGATAACTTCGTCGAAGCCTAAGTGACCGTTTTCCTGTACCGGGTTCGCCACGACCATTTGAGGTTACACTGCTGACTTTTTTGAGTTCGATGACATTTATGAGCTTTGGTTTACGAGAACTGCTGCGTTTTTTCTGTTTATAGGACGGCAATAAGAATTTGGGCTTTCGTCAGCCACGACAATGGAAAGGTGTGCCCAAAAAGCGTTTAAAGTTTGTATGTTTCATTTTACTATACGGACCTTCATTTTTACTTGGAAATACTGACATACTGGACACTAGTGCCGACGAAAATTAGAAGTGATTGTTGGAAACAGACAATAGCTGCTATAATAATTTGACGAAATATCTTAATTGAATGGAGGCTCTACAATGTATTTACTGATATATAATACATCAGTTGTTACTAGTAGTGAGGCATTGACCAGTTGGTCAAGTTTCTGGCGCAGAAGCTAACCAAGTCTTAAACATTCGAAGTGAAACTTTGTCGTGTTGAAGAGAGGGTATGCTGACGTATTATTTGTATTAAGGTTTTGGGTCAGCGAAGCAGTTTTTGATAGCCCACTTGGATATATATATATATTTAGTGAATGCTCATATTGGACTACTATCACACATATTCAACTATCTAATCAGAGCTCCGTCTGTGGATTCCCGTACTGGTGAGATAGAACAAAATCCGACTTTTTTTATGCCCATTGTGTACAAGATCTGTTCTAGAATCGCGGCCAACTGCCATTATTAATATAATTCTATTATGTATATATTCACATGACGGGTAATTAAAATAGGCTGTTATGAGAAGACTCAGCTGGCGAAGATACTATTTTTGAAGATTTGACAAATATAAATTTAACCTACCTACGTAGTGATTAAACTGTTAAACCTTCATTGTAGTAATATAGTTAGTACTACACCGGTTGTAAAACTGAAGGCTATTAGTTTGCAGACAAGGATACATACAAAAATACAGGTCGTCGATCCCTTATTTGAGAAAAAGTTCTTAATGAAACTTCAATTTGTAGACCATTCCAGTTTGAGCGACCGAAAATGATGCGACCATACAAGAAAAACATATTTGCACATTTTTTAGTGTCGCCCAACCTTTCTGTCATAATTTTTTGTACATTACTGTCCAGAAACATCGACTTGTAGAATCATTTATAAGCTTATTGTAATACGGACTTGGTTAGCCTATTGCTATGCTAATTCAATAAATATCGTCGTTAGTATCAGCTAAAAACATTTTACATCTTTCATGCAAAAAATTCAGCGCTTGTGAAATACTATTAAAATTATTCAGTGAGTCCATACATCACACTTTTGTTCAGAATATTTTCTGGAGAACGAATAGAGAACTCAGTTATGATTTGATAAAACGTTCACCTGCTAAAAAGTGCTTCCTAATTAATAGGCATATTATAGTGATTAAACTAGAAAGGTAAAATTCCTTGCAAGTAGAATTTCTTGACGCCAATGAAATCATTTTTCGAAAATATATGGCGAAAATAATGATCGCCGACACTCAGTTTTATTACTTCGTTCCGGTAGAATTATAGCTTAAGAAATTCATTAATTAGTGATTAAACTAGAAAGGTAGCATTCCTTGCAAGTAGAATTTCTTGACGCCAATGAAATCAATTTTCTAATATATGTGGCGAAAATAATGATTGCCGACACTCAGTTTTATTACTTCGTTCCGGTAGAATTATAGCTTCATTCATTCATTCATTCATAAAAAATTCATGAATACTGAATTCTAGGTGAAATTTGTGGGAAAGGATCTTTCAACGATCGGTTTTGCTGCCGATATTTCTAATAGATAAATATACGATACTTTTGGGGTCAATTTAAAATTTAGTTTTTTTGTGGTGTACATGTAAGGCATATTTTCAAACGCCAGCAACGCAAGCCCGGAATTTGTCATCAGGTATACCCCTCCAATTTTTAATTTTTTAATTCGCTCGTAAATTGAGGAAATTTTTCCAGAATGAGTATTACAGTTTTAGTAGCCCGCCGAAACATGAATTGACAAACCACTTAAAAGGTGTGCCACACGTCGCCAGGCAGCTATAGCAGGTAGGCGACATACTAAGCGACACCTAGACATTATATGTACCGATCTGTTGTGTAGATAGACGTTTACAGGAAGACGTAAGGACACAACAGCCTGTAGCAGTGGCGACATCAGCTGACACATTTACAAAAAAGCACAGCAAGGCGATAGACGAGCCTGACTCTACGAAAAATGCTACTAGATGTGACTGTTGACCGGACGTCAGAATCTGTGTGAGAAAACAGCCATATTACCGCTTCAGAAAGACTTTGAATATTCCTTTCTAAATGAATTGAGATGGAAGGTAGATTTTATTAAACTGTTTCACAACTAATGGTCTACATATTTCAAATAAACTGCGGGGTTCGACTGAATTAGCTGCAATCGTTGGGATAATAATAATTGTGAATTGATACGACGAATTGAAGAAATTTGTGACGCAATATTCAATCTCAAAGTAAACGTTCAAGACGCAAATGTATACTCAAAGGCTACAACCCGCTCCCAACGTATCATGAATCTGCATTCAGTACTTAAAACTAAAGAAAATTAATCAATGGTGCGTGATCACACCCGTGGTTATAGAGTCCTTACCCCTTATTATCGAAATAAAGGAGATAAACTTCAAACAAATGAAGATTAATACTTGGAGCGCATTTTCTCTTCCGATACTTCTCGCTCGTTTACATATATCTTTATATGTGGCATTCGATTAGCTTCAAGGAGAATTGCTTTAAGAGGTATAAGAATAGGTTCCAAATATGAAGGTACTATTTTCTAGAACCGGTCACATTTTCGGGTATATCAGCTTGAACCGTCAAAGCACATAATAAAGCTACTTTTGAGTACTCTAATAGTCGTAGAAATTCAACTTATAGTTTGCAAGAATCCTCACAGGGGAAGTCTCACGGCAATAGAATAGATTCCAGAACATATCGGCTACTCAAGATATACGTGCCTGATGTTTATCCCGTCTTTTATAAACGTTGGAAAATACCTATGGCCATTTTTATTATCTTTATGTAAAAAATCCGAAAAATACTTCATAGGATGTGTATATATATATGTGTGTATATATATATAATTTTATATAATGCTGAACAGGTAGAACATCGTAGAGTCGTAACTCCATTGTGCACCCGAAATACAGTTAAGCCCTTTTGCCAGATAGAGAATCACGTTGGGCTCTCCGCCACACTTACATTGACTAAGGTCGCATCGACAAGTACTAGCAGCAATAGTAACAGCTCATCAGCAACAACAGTTACAAACAACTACACACGGTCGCCATTGCTGCATCGTTTCGAACACACAATAACCATTATCAGCAGAACCATACACACCCAAACCCACAGAACGATCAACCGATGGCTTGGTCTGAAGCTATTATTCAACAACTACAGCGGTGATTGAGGATAAAAAATTGTCGTCAACACCGGCAGCAAACCACAACGGGATGGCCACGTGTGGGTATATCTTTATGCACGGTGTAAGAAAAGCTAACAGCAGTGCAAGGTTTTAACTCGTTGGTCATTTGCGGAGTCAATGTCAGGAACAACATGGCTTCGGACACGGCGATGGCTTTGGGGCACAGATGGGCATATCTCGTCTTTCCACTCGCCGTTTAATACAATGATTGCGCATCGATAACACACGAGCAAACTCACTCCGTATGGTCGTTCTGCGACATACGTTCATTCGCCTATCCGCCTGGTAAGCAACGACCGTGACGGGGACGATAACGTTGTTCGTTTTCATCATCATTTGCAGCACCATCAACATGGCCGCTATCCACTGTCGAAGGCCCGTTCGCCTATTTAATTGTTTCACTGGTGCGATCTTGTATATATTGGGTTCACACTGAGGTTTTGTTGTCGTTTATGTTGGTGGTGTTGTTAATGTAAAATGAGGAAATTTGCTCCTACTTAGGACTTATTTGACCCATAATAAACGACATATAGGTTGGGCAAAATAGAGAAAGCACAATACGGGAAACTTCTTACGCATTGGCGCTTTAAATATCTCTCATATTATGACTAGTGTTTCCATTTTTATACGGTTCAGTAATTTGCAAAATAAATGTTGCAATACATACGTCGGAGGAAGTGTGCGTAATCTTAGAAATAATCACTTTGGCAGGACACATAAGTTTTTAGGAAAAAGTGCACATAAAACGTACGCGTCCTGAATCAAGCGCATTTATAGAGAACTTCTATATTCTACTCACACTATTTGCGAACTTGCAACAAAATATCTTACAGCTGACTACCCGCCAACATTTAGCGTCCATAGTAGCACTTTTTACATTACATGAACCGCCTCTAGCCTATCGTTAATAGCATTCTGCGGAAGTAATTTAAAGTTCCATAATAAAATCGTCACTTTTGAAGCAATATTTATATTTATACAATCATGTCTTTTTTTTAGACTAGGTGTTTAGCACAATCCGCTTCCATGCAACATAGCCGAAGACATAACGGCATTGCTGGAAGATGGATGCATGCCATTTAATTTGGAATTGTCTATTCTCGCGATGCAACACCGTATTGAAAACTATTCTGGAAAAGCGTGTATTGCACGGCTCAAACGCATTTGAAAAACTACAGATAACTAGCATCTCAGTAGGTGTGATACTGGAGCAATTTTTTCATTGATACAGTTCGTGTTATCCTCTAGTGTAATCAAATACGATAACAATTGACACTATGTTTCGCTCAAGATTCCTAATCATCATATCTTCATCGCCAATCTCATTCTATGCTACGATATGTATACAACTTTGTTTGGGGCCATAGCTATCTTTTGAAATGTCGGAGCTTCTTATTTGCGTTTCTCGTGTAACACTAGCACATGGTAAGTCTGTGCCATTAGCGAGTGTTGAATAGAAGATTATCGGATTCAAAACTTTACCCGGGGAATTGCTAGCTCTGCAGCTCGTTATGAGGATAACCACCTCAGTCCGCTCAAGACATTAGAAATAAATGGCGTATGCTTATATTAATACTTTTCAAACGTTATGTTTGGATCAAAATCGATTTCGTATGAATGTATTGGAAAATTCGCTCAGAACGTTTCGTTCAGAAAAAAGCAAAATTACAGTAATGAATAATTAACTGAAATAATAAATAATGAAGCGAAATAATGAATACAACGAAGATAACGAGTAATAAAGCAAAATACCGCGAAATAGCAAAATGAGAAAAAGTGAAAAATATATTCTAAATGTAATATATACAGATCTAATATAATAAAGGAAATCGAGCATTAGCTAACTGATGGCCTTCCTCTCATAATCCATAAGAAAAAATTGTAGGCTATTTTATGACCCCTAACTTAAATTTGTATATCCTATGAGGTGAGACAAGTTTTTAGGTCTTCTTCGCCAATCTATTGTAACTACCGCACATAAAAAAGCTGTTAAAGGAAACACCGATAATGTAGACCGGTGCTGCAATCCTGAATAGCTTGTGCAATATTCGAGAACACTTTATATGGTTATGTATTTAGCCTTCCATATTATATCACCTATAATAATAAAAAAGAGAAATTTCATTAACTGAGTCAATAGAGAAATTTAATAGTAGTATACGAAATGACTGCCCAAACACCTTGCATTTGATGAATTATATAGAAAGTTCACAAATATAGAAAGTTAACAAGATTTAAGGATCTTAGTAAATAGTTTCGCCCGGTAGAATAGTGGGAAATCACTTTAGGAAATGATTATCTACGCAAAGATATCAAAACTACGATGTGTAAAAGCTTACCTATAGTATGCCCCCAGGTTTCTGTTCAGGCTTACGTCGTTTTATGTTAGATATTAGAAGAAATGTTATTCCTCAAATTATTAACTATTTCACGTGTAATTGATAAACTAGGAGTAAGATCGGTTTTAGAATGTATAATCGAGCCGTAAAGTTTATTATAATCTTCATAACTTAAACATTCGCAATAAAAAGCAATAAGATTGTTTCAGCAGTGCAAGGTTTATATTAGATTCCCATGATGCGTTGCGCGACTTACCTGAACTAAATTCATTTATCATATAGAATTTGCAAGAATCGCTAGTCAGGATGAAGAAAATGATGGTAATCACGCAGTTCATTCTTCTGCGAGAATGGACAGATATTTCGAGATTCTTGCTCCCATAACTGCTCCTATCAGTTGAAGTTCGGTCTCACTAGTGTCTGTTTTATGTTGTATGTTTAAGGTGGTAACATAATGGCGATTTCAATTCAAGCAAGCCTTATACTTCTAATAGCAATACGACTTACGCCAGTTAAGCGTAACGTTATGTTACTGCCCTCAGCGCACATATATATATAAATATATATATGTATATATATATATTGCCATGAATGCTCTTTAGCGACACCTTTTATACACAATCTCGCTATATGTATTTTTAAAGCACTACAGAACTTTTCGGGTCACCCTGTATACGCAAACATACATCCAATAGTACACAAGCAATATGTCAGGACGGGAATCCAAGTTTTGCAGTTACCCATAATGACATGAAGCTCATGTGTGCTTGAACTGTGTTTATGACCTTATTATCTTATTATTCGTTTTCGTCTTAATATAGCGTTAAATCTATTAACAATTTCAATGAATTAAAACTATTAAGTAAAAAAGTCGAACGCTCACGTTTATTAGCCGTCCTTTTCTCGTCAGGCAAACCTAATTAGCCTATAGATGACAAAGTATATAAACACAATTCAGAGATTATAATTTTACCGCTAATGGTGGTTTTTATGTTTGACGTGGTATCCAGTTATTTTTCTTTCTTGTATTAGTTTTAACCAGTTGAATATTTTTTGAGAGTTGCTTTAACGGCTATAACTGCAGGCCAGTTACACTACCTGACAAGCGCTTTAACTTGCGTTCGACGCTTAATCTTGTGCTAAACGCGAACTACACTGCTCTCAAGCGTCAATAATACCACAACAGCAACAACGACGTATTACATGCGGGTCAATGTTAAATATAAGGATGC
Organism: Tropilaelaps mercedesae; assembly: GCA_002081605.1. Classification (NCBI taxonomy): domain Eukaryota; kingdom Metazoa; phylum Arthropoda; class Arachnida; order Mesostigmata; family Laelapidae; genus Tropilaelaps; species Tropilaelaps mercedesae. The sequence goes on along the minus strand of MNPL01004021.1, from coordinate 1,950 downwards.
CGATGAAGGCTCTTATTAATAACCTCTTCTTATTCTTCTTAAGAATTTCTTGTTAAAGACGTGAACCCTTTGCAAGTCCCCGTCGTGGCTTTAGCCGACAGTTGAATTTTTTGAGCACTTAATATGTGTCCCGTTTTTGGTTCGTCAGTCAATGACCTTCTCGATGAACGCGTGGAGTCCCGGCGGGTAACTATGTAGTACTCGCATGCAGAAACTAGCTCGTTTGTACGCGGAGTAGCTGCGGAAAACCTCTTTTCATCAAGTCATTGCCTCCAGGTAACATGGAACTTTATTGATGTTAATAAAAATCTCGAATTATTAAGTGCACCAGCCCTCATTGGCGCATATGGTTCACGGCCTATTTTCGGTTATGATTATAGGCCCATAAGAGCTGCCAAATCAAATAGGTTCGCAGTGTTTTTGAGGTTGCCAAGAATAGATTTCCGGAGGGCCTCTATATTGCGGCTTCATCGTGAAGTGATTGTGCGCCTCCTGATGCTTTCGTAGCTAATGAGAAAGTTGTAAGATGCTATTGAACAAGCGATAAGCAAGGCTTCCGGATTTTTTAATTATAGCAAATTCAAATACTGAAAAGGTCACGCAAACATTATATTGTCGAAAAAGGTTATTACTGAGCCTGTATTTTTTAAGAAATAGATAATAAATAAAATGAACGTAATTCCTATTAAATATTCCTTGAAAGTATAAGCTAACGTCGCAATTCTCATGTAGTTTTCTGGGTAAAACAGAGTCTTAACAGAAAGCGCTCCCATTTTCGTCAGATTTTGATATTCTATTATTCAAATTTGAATACAGACGACTAAATGAATCCGCAAACGTTTCCTCATCTCGGCCGTTGAGGATGAATGAAATCGTAATTTATTTATAATTGGAACGGTAATGAAAGTACCGATTTGCGTTTTTCTGAAAGCTCGCGTTTACCATCCTGTCAGGAGTTCTATGCGTTCTGTGCGATTCTACTTTCCTAAAACTTGCGAAATGATCTGTTTTGCATGTAATCTTAATAATGTACTAATACTAAAAATACATTTACATATATTAGTAATTAATATATTATCTCTCCTCTCTGCAAAGCTATTTATAGTATTCAAGGTCATATACCTGCACCATTATCAATATTATTCTTTAATATTATTCGATATTATTTTTTAATTCGAATTCCTCGATAACATTTTTCTAGCCTAACTAAGTCGGAATAATTGAGAGCTGAAGCTCCGATAGACCTGTTAACAAACAATTTTGTAGCGTAACGATTTTGAACAAATCGTTTAACAAATGCCACGTGAGAGCTAACACAGCTATAGGTGACTTTTCCACGTCGCCTAAACCAACATATTACAGAGGTCACTGACATTTATGTTGTTCTGTTTTCTGGTATATTGAGATGACGTAATGACTTTATTATCACTGAAAACATCTTAAAAGATATAACGTCATCTCAGCAAGGAAATCAGACAAGCTTTACAAGCTGTTTCAGTGGTAACATTTTGTGTAAATTCTGGTGGTAGATGCAAACTTTGCCGGACGAAGTGTTGGCAGTTGTTTGAGAGTCCCTGTTACTGCACGCATAGTATGATAGTCAGCTTCGTTATTATTTATTGTTAGAGTCGTTGATCATATTGGGCGGATCGGAATGTATTCCTTTGGTTTGTTAATGCCCAGGCAGTGCATTCTCGGCGCATCCAACGCCTGATTAGCGCTACCAATTAAAACGTTCTGTACAAAATACGAAACTCGATATCACCCGACACAGCGAGAGCGCCTCGATGGCGTTCCGACACCCGATTTGCGTATGAAATTCGTTTGGCATGTCTAGCTTACGTTCTCACTCGGTCTTGTCACCATATGCATTACAAGCTGGTTGAGGGTACCCTAAATGCACAACGATGTGCATTTAGGGTACCTATAATATATATATATATATATATA
>MNPL01004019.1:0-29624 GCA_002081605.1 Tropilaelaps mercedesae | reverse complement strand
ATCTACCAATGAGTAAGAAAATAACGTTTAAATAATAAAAACTGAAGTATAAAGGTTTACGAGCTAGCTATATGTAAGACTAATACTTTTTCAACTTGTAGATGGAATGCATTCGACCTCCTATATTCAGAAGGTCGAATCCTTTGCGTACCATGTAGAACAGCACTTTGACAACTTCATATTCACCGCTTAAGTGAGAGTGTAAGAGTAATCTAACACTTACGTTATGATTTTTTTGCTCTAGACTGTAGCATACGCGTATCTCTATTTCAAAACAGAAAATAGTAAATTTAGAAACGGAAAAAGAAACCAATGTGCAACAAAAAATCGCATCAAAGTAATATTGGAAATTTATAAACGCTTGGGCAACTTCCTTGTTTCATTTCGTAGATTTGCCTCTCCTACTTCTCTGTCGGAGAATCGGTTTTTTCTCTCTGAAGCGTGCTTATAGAAATGAAGTGATATTGAGATCATCCCAGTCAGTTCTGCCAACGTAGACCAAATCGACCAAGACGACATCACCTCGTACAGCGTTTAATAATAACAATAATAGGCTGACTGACAGCTATGACCGACGCCGCTAATGGCATCAACGTTTACTCATGATAACCGTTTTACTCTAGCAGTGTTGCTGGCAATACTGCCAGTTTTATTTAATTATTGTTATTACCTCATTACCAATACATTTCCCTTTTTATTATTGTTAATATATTAACTAAGAATGTTTTAACATTACAATTATCATTATGATTTTGGCCAGTGTGCATTTTGGCAATGTAGTATATTGATGACGCGTTGCACTTTTAGATTAGCAAACAACGTTTACAATGTAAGTTTATTTATTGTTACACGTTGTAGCATTTATTTATTGTTAATTATTTTGGTTTAATCAATTGAAGTATAGGTGTCAATCACGTCCTGGTCATTTGTGAACGAGACAGTATCGATTTCAGAAGAAGCTAGACAGGCTGTGCGGCGAACCATCAAGAGTAGGGCTTCTGGGAGAAGGATTGAGCCTCCTTCATCGAATACGATGTCACTCGGATGGCTGTACAACACACCGAGGTAAAGAGTAAATTAATTTGAGTGGGTAAGAATACTGATTCAAATGGCTGATATCGAACATAGTGGTTTAAGTCTCACAGGCAAAATCCGAGCTTTCCACAGTAGCGGCCTCCTGACAGGTTCACATACGTCATTGGAGTGTCATCGGAGGTTTCAGTTCTCGATGGATTCGGCTAGTCAGGAATATCTGATGACATCTGATAATAAAGAAACCATTCTAAAGTTCCAAAGAAAGTTCCAAAGTATGCAGTTTTAAAAAAAGGAAAGTTTAATCGTAAAAACGTAAGGTCTTCATTTCAAACTGTTATAGAATAGTCATAGGAGATATGTACACCGCGCCTTGTATATTTAGTAGTTTACCTCGTAGGTTTCGTTTCAAAGGCACTTTTTGCCTTATAATTTTTCCTTATAATTACATGACGAAACATTGCCTAGGCAGCTCTCCCAGTTTACAATGAGTTTAATCCCGGAGAAGCCTGAGCGATGACACCGTAAAAGAAATCAGGTGGAGCGCCACCGAACACTTGTGATCCGATAGAGAACGGCCGAAACTGCAAAAATCATGCAAAGGTGGATGCAAACAGCGGCCGATTTGCAGAACAGGCTTACTTTTAAGTGAAGTTTAAACGACATTTTTAATTAACAACAATGTGTCTTTTCATCTAGGTTATTTCCTGAGAGCAGTCTAAATTAAAACAAACAATTGAAAATTGCTAACCATAATAGATTTCATCAAGTCTGTATATTTGATATTACCCTTCAACAAACAATGAAACATTCATTGTTTAATAGACCAGGAGTCACTTACGGAGTCACTTTGCAATGATCCGTAGGGAAACGAGAGCTTAAAAGCTTCAACTGCAAGCATCGGATTCTTTGGACCATAGGTGCAACTCTGTGAAGTGTGTGGGCGTAGAACAAAAAACGACGGGACAGCTATTGGAATTACTGCCATCGCAGGTGAGCGTCGTTTTAAAGCAGTCACCGATGAGTGAGCACTGCCGTGCAGCACTCGCTCTCCGTGGCTTCGAGGAACGACGCGGCCCGTAACAAATCTCATAAACAGCTATTATTCTAGGGTGATATAAACTGTACATCATTGGTCACTATCTCTAAAGAGCGAAATGATATATCGGAACCTAACTTTGGAAAATCAGCCTATTTACTTAAATTAAAAAAAGCAGAAGATAAAGTGTCAGATTTAACTGGGAAAGAACGCAGTTTTACATTCAAATTGTTTTATTCTTGTAGAACACAATACTTGAGTTATAGGGATAGATGTGGTACGGCGAATCGTCCTCGTATTCAGAACATCTATGGCATAGTATATTCATGTTAAATAAGGAATTATTTCAATTGTTATTTCAATAGCGCAAGAAAGTACACTTGAATTAAACTATTAGGAATGTTCGAAAGTGGTCTGCTAATTTAGGGACGTAGAAATAGCTTAGCGGTTTGCCTTTTTGCTTAGTACAATCAAAATGCCGCTAGACGTGTAAACTACTGCGAAAAACGCGTGACTCAATATTCGACACAAAACGTAAATACGACGAAAATAATTTCTGCTTCTACATGTCCAGAATGCTGAGCTTGAAGGGCTATGAATGCAATCATTTATACTGGGTAACGAATTGCCATGGATCAGCCTCTTTTAGCCGTTGCCAAAATATTGTTAAGTAAAACTCAATTGAAATGAAAACAGATGTGTCTGCTTTCCGCTTCTAGAGCAGCCTTACACAAAGTACATCATAAGCTCCAGTCAGTATTTGGTTCCTAGAAGTACGTATCTGAAATTTTATGCGCTTCCACTCATAATTCTAAAAGCTGAGAAAACGAATTTGCGAATCCAGATTTCGAAGGTGCAAGAAATAACAAAACCAGGAAGAGCTGTTGAACATATGTTTAAAATATGCAATTCTAGGCTACATATGTTAAATTCCCTGCAATCAAGCTAATGAAATGCTACTCTTCTCTAAAATAAGTTTTGTCAAAGAATAATCTCTCACAGCTTTTCTCTGAACAATTTCTACATTAAGTCGAAAAGCTCAATAGGGGCGAAAGCATGCATCCTAATTTTTAATCATCAACGGTAATTTGTCGCGCACTCAAGCGGTAACTTATGCATGTACGCGCACTTAAAGAAGACAGAGGTACTAAAAGGACAAACCCATGACGTTTATGAAGATCACCATTGCACGAGTACATCCAAGCGCCATATAGCTGGAACTGGGCACTGTTTTCAAACTTTATGTCCTTATGTTCGCGGAGGGTCTATTGAACTCTGAATTTTGTGTGCTGAGTATCTCAGTAAGACCTGCATTGTAGGAACTTGCAATAGTCGCCGTTAGTGTGGCAATTGAGCTCGCAACGCACCACCACGTCTGTATATTCAACATTCTCAACGATATTATATCGTACTCACACGATCAATTAATATGATTGTGACTATGTGATGATTATGATAGCTAACGACCATATACCTCGATTTTAAAGTGATGAGTGTACCCGGAAAAATAAATAGCAATATTGTCACGAGCTCTGCCCAAAGCAAAGTTTATTGTCGAGCTTACTACGTCGTAAGAGAGAAAATGCATCGTATGTCTCCTAATATTTTACGTGGACATATGTGTAAAACTTCAATAGCGACACTATGAGTGCGCGAAAATAGAATAAAATAATATCAGAGACCTGTGCTGAGCTCGTTTATTTTTGAAAATACCATTCATTGATTTCGACCGCATGGGACAAATCTGTACTCATTGTTTGGTTTTAGGTCGGTCTCTCCACAAAATGACCTCGTATGCTGCCGTTTCTCTCTGAAATAAATACCGTACTTAGTTTATTTACAACATTTGAGCGAATTCGGAAAATACCGTCTCAGGCATATGTTAACCGAGTTTCACATTCAGTATACGTAAACGATTTGCTATAACACAATAGGATAATTAAAATACTATTGGAAGCAAATACTATTAGTAACGACAGATTCTGAAACAAAATGGCGAACAACCATTTTCTATCTTCTATAGACTGAGGTGGCCAACAGGCACAATACCGTTTAGAATAGTGGAGCTATCAAGGATAATAGACAGAAAAAACGCCAACATACCTTTTGGGGATCACGTTGTTCATATAGAAAAGAGATACATATGAATGACGATTATGGTCGAGGGTTAACCTCAGTTGTACATTTATGACCCATCTGATTCGCAATGCATGTACGTCGCCGCTTCCTATTGAAGATACGGTCAGCAGGAGAACTTGGCGCGTCCCGTTATTAAACATCCTGTGTTGCAGAATACAAATCCCAAATGTCCATTTAAGATTACGCTTAAACAGACGATACCTAGCACAGTTTGCCTCAAGTTCTCTTAGCAATTAAAAACCCAACTTAGTTTTAATCCATTCCTTTGTCGAATAGAAGTCAGATTACCGTATAAAAGAGCAATAGTGACTCCTATCCAAACTCTGAAATTACGATTGAAATAAATTCAACTTTCGTTAGCATATGTATGATTTTATGCAGTAGTCTCTCGCAGAGATAGGCAGCCAGAAGAGAGAGTACGTGCCATGGAAGTTTTTATCGAATATTAACATATTGCTTAATAATAATAATAATAATAATAATAATAATAATAATAATAATAATAATAATAATAATAATAATCATACGAGGGATATAAAAATTAAACTTACCCGAATCTAAGAGGTATAAAGAGGCTAGTAGCGCCTTTAGCATCTTCAATGGCAACGTAGAATAAACCATTTTTATGCAATTGCCTTACATTTTCCGCCAAGTGCACAGTCATTTCATAATGATGCACTAGTAAGAAACAAAAATTCCACGTCATTTTTAAAATATATAAACGATGGATTAAAAACACTTGAATACATCTGATACAGTGCTAGGTACTCAAAAGGGTTTATCTTATGTTCCATAACTCGAGCACCATTTTTGAATTGAAAGATACAGCTTTCGCTTATAAAATTGCAAAAACTAAACGAAATACATTAACGCGAGGTTTTTCAAGCTGGTCGTTGCTTTCGATCATCTAAAGATATTTTTTAATGATGCTCGTGATTTTGTGCTTAGAATGCGTTTAACATGAACCCTTCTCCTTTTTTAACTTATAAATACACGTTTCAGTAAAACTGTGAGCTTCCGCTTAAGGCAGGACGACACAAATTTCAGTAAATTGTGATCCAACTAATGTAGGAAAGACCAAAAATCAATAGACTTAGCGAACTTTGTCCGTACTGCAGTATGGCGCCTGCACGTCCATTTGGAGGAAGAATTTCCGGGGCCATAAATGCCTATCCTTAAAACTCCAATACCGATCTCCACCATTTCCCAAAATGATACATCTGGCCGTGTCTTCTCCGCAATCTGTGCATTTTCCTATTTCATGAAGGAAGTATATAATAAACATTAATGGGCGGATAATAATTTTGTGTCCATTTTGCTACTTCGCAGATACTCATGCCTAAAATATATGCATTTGCTATAATTGATAGTCATAGCACCTCGAAGAAAATCCGAGTAAGTGTCACACTGGTAGGCAACAGGGATACAATTTTCACTGGAAAAATAGGAGACCGCCAGAAGCCTGGAATGGAGAAACAGCGTTACAGATTCAACCGGATTTTTCACGATGCAAAGATGATAAAAATAAACGTGTCTTCATATTTTACAGATATGTGTCGATATTTTATGTACTAACGATTTGAGACATTACAGGCGGGTCGGCATTACAAATGGAGACATCGTTCGCCAGAACGATGTCTCAATTTGTAACGTCGATGGCTTTCTGCTTCTTTTTACTCAAAGCGATAGCTGGTTGTTTGCTTCCAGCTATGAGAGGTCAATGATAATTTTAAAAAGCTTTTAAAACAATTTTTCATCAAGAGGAAAACGCTTACTTCAGCACATACTGATGATGACAGCAGATGACGTCCTTGCCAAGATGAAAAGGATTCTTTTCACCAACAGTTTCGAACAATACCAGAGCAGGCTTTAGACTTCCACATGTTGGTTGGGATATCCCTCCGTTTACATAGATATCTGCGTGGCCAACCGGATCCCACATTCCTAAGCCTGAAAAGCATATTGGATGTGATTTACGAAAATCTTAGCCGTGTTACAGGCTCCTTTCTAGCAAGCTCTGTATGTCAATATTAAGAATACTCTGAGCTGAAATCTATCGTTCACTTTATCGCACCTCTATACGTTGGAGCTCGCATCAATAGTATCCTCATATTTTCAAGTATATGTTACATTTACCGTTCATTAGATTCGGCATAAGCTGTCGGCCATCTGTGTGCCAGGCATCCACAAAATCACCGTCAGTGGGATCTATACGAATCTCAGGCTGGCCTCCCTCAAAAAAAGGGTCTGCTGGATCAAGAGCTGGAATTATCGAGCACTGTTTAATAAAGACGGTTGCCGCTTAACTACTTTCTGGATAGAGTAAAACTAGACCGAAAAGCTAAAAACCTTTAGGCCTTGTTTAGCAACTCAATCAAAATCATTATTGCTATTGTTGTTCAGTTTCTTTTTAATGCAGATACGCAGACCTGTAGAATATCAAGACTATTCTTCACTGCTGCTAGAAATGGACAGTGCTTGGGTGGATCACCACTGCATTCCGTTTTTCTTCGTTGTTACCTGTTAGTCGTCGGAGACCACTGAGGCGCTGCCCGGCATAGCCAATAATGTGGGAACCAAGACTGTGACCCAACAAATGAATCTGGGATTTATCGACATTGAAATATTTCTGCAATTATTAGAAACGGGTTTATTAGAACAAATTTTTAAAGCATTTAATTTTAACGTTGTGCAAGCTACTGAAATAAGCATATTCCAGACAAAACACTCACAATTACTTTTTGCAGGAACAATGCAATTTCTGCGCCAACAATTCGCGTGTTGGCTGTTGCAGTCCAGTAGTGGTTCACGCTGCCTTTACTCCAGTCGACGAAAATAAAGTTGCAGTCCTTGTGCTTCAAAAAATGTTCTCTGATCGCCTTGAACGATAATTTATAGAACATTTCATACATTGTAATGTAGCTCCTAGGTGTGAGGAACTGAACTTCCGCCTAGTTTTATTTAGAAAAAATTATATTAACTCAAGGATACATATTACAGATTGTTCCTGATTTAGTTTAAGCAATCGCTACCCACTTACTGGATAAGCTTTTTCTTTGTTGTTTAACGTTAAGTAACCGTGAACGAAGACAACGATCGGCAGTTTTGGTTCAAAGTGGGAGTCCCTTAAAGATGTTTCGTTAACGTCATTATATGGTAGGCGATCAGGACGTAGGCGGTTTAAGCGAGTGGCCATTTCGAACTAAAAATTATGTTCAATATTTCTGTTAGATGAGCTAGAAGAACTCAACTGAGATGGTAAAAAAACATAAGAAAAACTGTCCAACAATGTTGTAAGCGTAGAATGATCACATCAAAGGCTTATATTTTTTACGAAATTGTAAATAGAGAATAAATGTAACAGGTGATTGTATACTAATTATTCAATTAATTCACTTGGTAACTTTTTTAAATTGAAGTTATATAGTAAAGTTAGGTGATTAGCAAACAAGACGAAATACTACTGACGGCCAAAACCTCGAGGGGATTCACAAGGATGCTTATGTGGCAAGCCTGTGCGTTTCAAATTGTCATTACGTGAAAAAGATAAAAGAGGATACAATATCGCCTGATTGTTTGCAAGTTGATGTGTAATGAAGCTTACCACAGTGCGGATGCGATCCCTGTCCCACGGTAAAACGCTGATATAGCGCTTTGCTTGAAAATCCGAAAATGCTCCGCCGGTACTAAAACAACCCAGCTCTCCGTAGCATTTTGTTCGATTTCCGAAAAATGCTGCCTTGCTGATGTCGAAGAGGATACTTACTGGTGTTTATTACCATTCACTTATTTTAGCTACATTAATTTAGATATTGTTATATATTCACAGTGCTAAACGTGCAGCGAGTTCAATTTAAATACTTTTAGGGCTGACCATCAGCCAGCATCTAACGTCAACGGTAGCACTTTTGCATTACTTCGTAAGACGGACCCGTAAGTGTAAATGTGAACCGGCAGGGATCGAACCCAGCACATACGTGTCTCCTCCGGTCGCATGGCGCAAACAAATGTACCAAGCCACCGAGCTCAACGTTCGATTCACTCTAGTCCGAACTAGACACCCGAGTTCAATTTATTTGTTGAATTTCGAGGCACATATCATACGCGTTAATTTCCGTGTCTATGAAATTTTATAATTTATCTCGTGACCCTCGAAAATTGGGTATAAAGGCTTTTATATAATCTCGCAGTAAACGTAAATAGTATTAGCATTAACATTAATTAAAACGTATTATTTCCGAATCCATATGGAAAGGTATCTTTGTTTTTTTCTCAAAAACTGAATGCCTTAAAGGTTCTCCTTAGTATTCCTAGAGAAGCTTAAATGAGCAGTAATAATCGGTCATCTAATAATAGTCAAGCGATTGAGCTAACAGAAACAATGTGGCATGTGGCACAATATGTGGCAATATCATCGACCTCAGGTGCACTACCTACCATATTCAGTTAACTATTTTCTAAATCTTTGTTTAAGAGTTGATGTGAACAGTGGCGCTCGTAGAGGGCAGATGAATTAGAGTTTATTCCAGACATTCAAGTAAAAGCTAATTTTATAAATATTTAAATATGGATCTTCTTGGCCCAAAGCATACATTCGATAATACAGTAAGTTCCTTTATGCATTAATATAATAATATCGTTCTTTACAATTTCATTTGAAAATACGCAGTTATTTCTCATCTCTGTACAGTAATATCACTTACCTATGATATAAGCATTAAAATGAGATGCTTAATCATCCCTTGCACCAAAAATCTTTTACCTGCCGTCGCAATAACCAAAGCGGCATTTCCTCTAATCTCACTTTAAATAATCATAGTGTACGCCGGAAATAATTGTTTTGCTTGTTTATATTCTAGTTACATCACGTTGTTTGACACCAAGCGAGTCTACGACTCTTGGGCCGGACGTATAAATTATGTTGTTCAGACCTATAACAGTGAACAGCGAATGGAAAAATACAAAAGTCCAGTATGCCCAGGCGGTAGTAAATACGAGGCGTCAGCAAGCGAATGCGGCAGCTAAATTAGTTGATGAGTATAACGAATAGTATAAAGAAATTAGTACGTAGATAATTTCTGCTCCTGTGTAGGAATTTCCTACACTTCATTATTGCAGGGATAGCGCTCTAAATGCAGACTTCTTTCTAATTAAAACGTTTTCAACGTTAAAACATCACTAACTGCGTTTGAGCAAAAAGAAAAATTACCCTCAGGTACTTTTAAATGATCCGCTGTAGAATATAAGGGTTTATCACTCTAAAATCACACTGAAAATAGAAGCTTATCACATTTCTAAAATGTAATTGCAAACGTCGGTCGATTTGTTTTGTTAATGTATTGAGTATGTTCGCACGAAATCGTACGAACTTTTTTCAACGCTTACTTAGCTAATATTCTATTTGTGCGGGTGGTACGTGCTCTGGAAAATCGTAAAATGCTCTCTAGGGCGTAAAACGGAAATTTTATTTATGAAACGGCGGAGACCAACCCAGCAACTTCAATGGTTCGTATCTCTTTATGATTCCTGAGTTGATTCCCGAAGACAATCTGAGGTGGTGTTGCCATGCAACCGTAGAGTACGCAAGATGCGTATCCCACATAAGATAATAATTGTATATGTCAACTTTCCCTTTAATAAAGGTTTAAATCTGTCAAATATTATTCGCAAATATTTGTACTTAATACATAACCAGTCTTGTATACGTATGAATGCAGCAATCTTGTAATTTAATCACATCTAGGTATTAGCACTCTTGACGCCTGAATGTGATTTTCCATTATTTTAGAATTCACTTCTGTTTTGCATAATGAGTTTGGTGAGGATGTTAGTTTTCCCAGTGAACATAAAAGCGAATCTATTATTGCTCATTTATATTTTGTTATTAAATACGAATCCTCACGTAATACTGATTAGTAATCACCAATGCAAATACAATGCAGGTGGTGCTTACACCACTGACAATCGAAGCTTCACAATGTTCATTACATATAAAGCCACAATTTTTATGATGTGAAATAACTCGCATATGATTAAAAAACTTATATCGAGTTAGCGTATTTGCTTATGGCTATGTCTTTGGGCTTTATGACAGATTCTAACTATCTAGCTGAATCTCGATTCATTGATCGAGCGATAATGAGCTAGGACGTACCGTCAAGTGTAAATTCTACCGTAAAAAAATAAGCAATCACTTACCAATAGTGCATAAATTCCACGCTATCATTTTTTTTATATAAATAAGCTATATCACGGACTGAGGATGAAATGTCAATGCATCAACGCATTTAATGAAGTACCAACGCCCAGAAAAAATGGCGAATATATTACAAAACCTTTGTTTAACTTTGGATATTCCGCAGAGCACTCTTTCCTTCGGAATCCTCTCTATCAGACAAAATCAAGGCCAGCTTCGCTATTGAGACAACCAATGCACCTAGGGAGCTTGACTGGCAATCCGAATTGCGTTGTGGGCATAGCTGTTATTGGTCTTTAAATGCCTGCCTACACTTATTGTCTCAGTTTGCAAACTACTGCGTCATAAGTTTAGTAAAAATCATGAGAAACGAACGTTGGATAACTGATGATGAGCTAGAAAACATTTTTGACTCCCGATACGATTGCCTGAATAGATAAACGGCTACAATAAACGGATGTCCTTTCAAGAATGATGGAAGCCAGCATAGTTTTACTACTTTCTTACAATATCGTATTTGTGCAAAAGTGGCACATACCTGAGTTGATCAAATTTAATGTTATCTAATAATACCCTTTTGGAGCTATTTAACTACTAGTTTCTAACCTGAGGGAGCAAACCTGATTACAAAAAAAGCGAGGGAAATGGTGTAGTGTAAACGAAGCAATTCTACGAGCGGTTCCAAACGAGAAAGTCAAGGACTTCGCTATAGACTATTTGCCGGAGTTTGCTTTCTGTGTTCATCTTTCGTGTCACTTCGACACTATAAATCATATGACACAAGACGATATATATACGAAGAAATATATATGAAGCCAAAAAACTTTTCACTTTTTCATGTATAAGCGTCACTTTGCACTTGGTTGACAATAAAAAAATATTTCCGCTTGATTTTCCGGCTATGAAAAAATTTGATGTAATTTGATGTATGCCCAATCGGGAACAGCTTTTAGATTTCTATAGTTAGGCGACTTGTGTTTATTTGACTACTGCTGGGGTGTAAATTTACGTTGCATTCACTCTTATTCGCCATGGAAGCCTCAGTTTTTCTTTTTCGAAATCTAGACCTTGCTGTGATGCATACATACGTATATAACATATTTCCAGGACTCATGCAAGTTCTTAACTAATTATAGGTATTATTACAGAAAACTGCAATAGAGCACATTGAAAAAGTTCTCCACGTAAAGTAAAACAAAAATAAGATTTTTATATAGTATTTTATATATACAATATCTTTATTAAAAAGAAAAAAACTCATATTTAGTATCTTGAACGCATCGTATAGCTAATAAATTCTTATATCCTATCAGCAGTTAATACAGCCAAATAATATTTCATGTTGCTGTCTTTGCCTCTTCGAAGTACTTTAGAAAATAAATTAGCTGACTTCAGACTATGAGCCTGCAAGTATCGATATTGTCCTCATAGGTTAATTTGTGCAACAGGTACACAATTAAATACTTTCGCCCTTTCAACAGCTCGCAACTCTTCATGATTTTTACATCACATGCATATTGCATTTCAAGCACGTGATTTTCAAGAAATCACTGCTAACAACTATTTTCAGTTTTTTGCCGACCAGGGATGTGAGGAGAAAGTAATGTATGCGGCCAAGGAATAATGCCTTCTCAGCTTTTCTTATCGTCGTTTTATAATCAACGCCGTCCCATATACATAATTATCTCATAGCTGATTCACTATCTGAGGCCATTTCATCATATTTAAACAATTATCATATCAAAGGAACCTAGCGCAATTACTTGCATGCAAATGGAAATTACAAACAAGTTTGAAGCATTTAATTAGTTATCAACGGAGAGGGACAGGCGCGCATAAGGTATGCATTTGTCTTTTTTTTTAAGGTATATTTCTACCTGCTTGAATTGGATATAAATAGAAATCACCTAACCGAAGGACCTTAAATACCGAACCATTCCATACAACAAAATCTTTTCTTGAGTTCTACGAATAACCTTAGATACTCATGCTAATCTAGTTTCATGTTGTCAAGAATATTCCGAAGGTGCGCACTAAACTATCCAACTTTTTCTTTTCCAACAACATCACTGTCTATTTGCTCTAAATTAAATGAGCCGTTTATATCTATCTATCTTTTCAACCTCGAGAAAGCTATCTCTTGCATCAACATTTATCTAATCTGAGATCTTTCATTACCAGCTACATTGAGCTTGCTAACCTTACAAACAGGACACGATTCAACGCAGGAAAGTATGTTTCTACTGCATGAGATACTGTGATAGATTTTCAGAGGTAATTTTCGCCAACCACGATGGCTTCTCGTTAATGTAGCGATTAGCTCTTTTGGCTCTTTGCACCAGTTCCTCGATTTGTTCTGCCGTCCTTGCTGCAGCCGCCAAATGTCCAACAATTACGAGTGAAATGCTTGGCCTTGTCACTATCGAGCAAAGTAACTGGCGATCACGATGCTCAAGTTCTTCAACAAAGGGCAGATTAAACAGTGGCAGAACGACTACGTCCGGATCGGAAATATGCGGAATCAGGTCAGGTCCGATAATATGAGCTTCACAGCTTGACGTGAGGTGTAATGGTAGCAGGGAGACCGGTAGGCGCGTGCTAGAGAAGGAGAGCACCACATGAATTCGGCTACAATGTGGAGCCAATGCTTCGACCACGTTTCGAATCATACTCATGGGAATACGAGGAAGATCTCGGTTTGGCAAAAGCTCAGCATTGGTTACGTTGATCATAGTAAGGGCAGCCAGCTTGGTCACACAATTCATATTTCTGCTTGCCTTTGTTGAGGAAGAGGCGCCATGCATTAGACGTAGCTTTCCTAAAATGGTTTAAGCAAAGTATTCGCTTTGTGTAAGTTGACAGATGCACGTAGCGCACATTTTCGGAAACATGACGAAAAACGGATTCACAGCAACCTTAATAAAATAATAATTCGTCATGAGTTTATATGTTGGTAAGTTTTTCTGATTATCCTTAAAACTACTATGCTGAAACTTACATCAGCCTTTTTAAATTGTTTAAAATTATTTATTAAATAATTAAATTTATTCATTAATTATTTAATTTATTGTTGTGATTTGCCTCCATTCCACTTTCATTTTAAAATTTCTCGGTCAGGCACTAAATTTCCTTTTTTTAGCTGAATTTGAAAGCATTTTCCTTAAAATCTTCATTCTCCTGATCTATTTTTCTTTCCTTTAGGTTCTGCATAGAATTCGGAAAGCAACTTGCACAAAATATTGTCCCCCTTACAGACCTTAATGATTTACTCGATTAGACCTCAATGAATTACTGGACCACCAAAATCGGGCCAGACTTCGGCAATACCTGCAAGGTTGGGCAGCAGCAAAACTTCCGTAGAGATCATTTTGTTTATAGAACAAAGTTCTGTTTTTCGAAAGGCAGGAAAAACCACATACATGCGCGTAAAATAACCCTTTGATGAAAAAACTACACGTTTACTTTTTGGCCCCAAAAAATGTTAATGTCGTGTATTAGTTAAGAGATTCTTTACTAACGAAATTGGGGCAAATCTTAATAAGAATGGCTCAATAGTCTACACGTTGCTAAATTTCCTATGCATGATTGCCTACAGAATCTAGAAGCCTAAGCAGCCTGACTTTCAAAAAAGCGTTAGCCAAATTGGGTAGAAATCGTTTTTGTCCATATAACCCTGCATTCGGCGACCAATAATTTGAAAGTCTAAAAACTAGAAAATTGGTGTACTAAACTAAATATTTTCGAGCGAGATATTAGTGATTATTTGACGTCCAGACACCGTTTGTTATGAAATCACATTTAAAAAAGGTCTTGGCATTTGGCGTACTAGCGAAGTTACTAACCCTGGTAGAACGTGTCGTTCACAATTACGTCAAGCGGATTAGGAAGGCGCCACTGGTTTCTAAGATAAAAGGCCTTGTCAGGGCAAGCAGAAATCATTCTCCCAAATACCGACTGTTTTAAGAGTGCGTTATCCCGCACAACTTGATGTTTTGGTCTGCAGTAGCTGCTTTGAGCCCGATCACCAAAAAATACAAGCCGATTGACTGGGAGTTGCATCAGGGGTACAAGGTCAGCAACAGAGACCTCTTGAGCCTGATCCACAAGAATTAGAGAGAACCGTTTGCCATGATCACGTTCTGAAATCCGCAGTATCAAGCGAGGCAATAAAATCGCGTACTAGTTATAGAGTAATAGATATTAGGTAGCGCTGAATAGCTAAAATGCTTATTTATAGATTTAAAGAGTGGTACGACGTCTCCTACTCGTCACTCACCGAAAGCATGCCCAACAATCGAGGTTTCCACGTCGATATAACCGCAAACAAGAATATGAGATCCCTCGAGAATACGGCGGCGCCGAGCAGCCGACATGTTTGAAGCATGTTCACTCTGATCAACTCGCTTTTCCATATGCGCCAGACGTTGTTGATCCGCAGATAAGACCTCTTCGAACTGACCTATTTCCTGAAGTTTCCTGTTATAAACAAATAGTTTGATTTCCTTTATATTTCATCCCTACTTGCCAACCATCAAAGGTGTACAATTTCAAACTATACCGTATAACAACGAATATGAAACTTTGACAGGTCAACTGGACCTCCCCTAAACGGAAGAACAGCAAATTTTGTTGCTATTAGATAACCTGACTTTTTCACTCAATTTTCTCACGTACTTTCTTTTAAGCGCTGGACTTAGTTCGCTCAATTGATCTTCAAGGCTATGCCGTAGTCCTTCGATGAACTTTTCCATTTCAGCCACGGATGCTTTCAACCTGTTTCTAGCACCTTCACTTTCTTTAGCACGTTCCTGTTTAAAGCGCTCATTAAGTGTAAGTGGAACAACCGCCGGATTACGTGATCGGCCAATGCGCGTCACCTGGACGCGGTCCCCGTGTCCGCGGGAGGCAATAAGGCCTGCAAAGTATCAAAATGCATGGGAATTCGTATGTAGGCCGGTCATACACTGTATGTAGCGTTCGACTCGTCAATTTGGTCGGGTTGGTTTCCCAAATTATATGAAATGGATAGCATGATTTCTTAAAATATCTATATGTAATCCTTGGTGTTTCTAAATGACAAGTATTATTTCAAAATGGTTAAGCAGATGCAAACCCTTTAACTTTAGCGCCATCTGATCCGCAGCATGGGGCCACTTGCAAAAGATGAGCACCGTATCCAGTGGCTTGGCCAGAACCACTTGAAGTGCGACTTCCTGCAGGACAGTAGTCTTGCCACTACCGGCTCCACCCTCAACTAACATTGTGGTTATCATTGGGACTTCGCCTTTGCCCTCAGATTTTCTCGGTTCAGAAACAGCTTGAGCCAAAGCAGCGCACACCACAACACTTTGCTCGGAGCTAAGCTTCGGCGTAAGTGCGATGCATCTCATGGCACGCTGCAGGCATATAGAAGGAGATGTTTGAGCTAAAGAAGCTTCCTCGGGACCCCATATCGTGGCACGGAATCTTGAAGACGGTTGACCGAGAAGAAAAAGAGAGCGCGACGATGGCAGCTGACGCATTGAAACGACTTTTTTCAATTCATTCACCTCGCACAATCGTTCTAGCCGCAGCAACTGATCGGTCTGCAATTGTAAACTGAGATCACCATACGACTATTATCTAGAATAGTTTCTGTACTACATTGACAAAATACAGCCACAGATATTTCAAACAAAAATGATCCTTTTTTGTTAGTTATTAGTAGCAAAAATGAACGTCCATATGTACGGAGCATTCTCAGTCTTTTTTTCGAGAATAGACGTTCCTGCTGAAGTCACATACTTATTGGCTTTTAGGTTAACGTTGTTAATCCTAAGCGTGATACTTACCCTTCCAGTTCATGCGCATTCATGTCAATCAGGACGTCATCGACTACATCTAGCAGTGTTTCGTACTTGAACAACACGTCGGGTAAGGCGACAGCCCCACTCCGATCTCTTCTATCCTTACGTTCGCTGCTGTACACGAGTCCCAGTAAGCTACGAAGTCTCAATTGCTTTCCACCACGTCGCACGCATTTCACATGCAGCAACACCATCGAGGCACTCTTCAATGGTCGACCAGCGCCGTTGTTGCATGTAGCGATCAATCTCACACGCAGGACACCGTTGGCTAATTGCTTCTGTGAGACGAGCGACGAAGATAAACAAGATTCACCAATGGGTTGTGATTGTTCTTGTGGAATTATTTTCCGTTCCCTATGGCACAACGCGATCTCCAATCTTGCTGAAGCCTCAAGGCAAAAACAGGAAAAGAGAAGTCGCGTTAGCTCACCGGTATTCGACGGTATTCCACTATGCTTAACGTAGTTAATAAACCTTGTCTGGCTCGGCTGTGGCAAGCCGCTTAGATTAAGTCGGAAGTCAAGCAGACATCGACGGAACTCGTCGAACCCAATGCGGATATTCGGCAACGGTCTTGGAGTGGCCGTAGGACTTGAGAGTCGACGTGATGGTCCGGCGGTCTCGCGTTCAGTGTACCTCGCCGTCGTATCATTAGAAGTTGAGACTCGACGAATCGGTTCCCGTTCTGATGTCTTCACATTTAATTTAAAAAAATCGCATGTGGGTATTCCTGGTACACGGTGGGAAAATGGAACAATCATTGGGGCACGGGCGGTCGAGGAGATGCCAGCAACCGGCGCCTTCGATAGGTGCACATTCGGAATGCCAATCGGTGCCGGGCGACTCTGACCACTGGCCGTATTACTGCCCTGCTCAGCCACAGGCAATTGAAAGGGTATTGGGACTGACGGACTCTTGGCTAACGCTTCATCGCTGTCGATAGGCTCGTCTTTAAACTTCATCACCATTTGCTGAAATAGTAGAGCATTTCGGTCATAGCCAGTTAACTTCACAGTAAAGCATACTTACCATCAGTTTAAAAATCGGTGATAAGTGAAATTATATATACCTATGTACATATACATATATATATATATACACATACGTATATATATATTAATATTGTTCTGCGGGAATGGCTATAAAGTTCTCCTGATTCATAGTGGGCACTTCATTTGCAAAATAGATGTCAAAGAAAGATCCTTATAAAGCAATGCATTGGTTGATGCGATAGAGCTTTACCTGGAATCGAACGCTTTCCGGCGTATCGTCGTCATCATCCGACAGGACTATAACCTCATGATAACGTTCGTCCGATGCATTACGTCTTACCGCCGAAATTCGAGCATTTGGATTTAAAGGGATTACGTATTTTATGTCTTGCTCCTCTTCTGAGTCTGATATAGTAATAGCATGGTTTTCCCGGTTTTCTGCATTTCCATCACTATGAATATAAATAAAACATCAGTACACGTAAATGAAAAAGTATATTCAGATCCCACATAATAAGTATTGAATTTATTCTCATATTATCATTACTACATTTCGATATTATTTTATAGTTTCCCTCCATTTTCTCAGTTCCTAGAACTGCCTTGGAGACATCTATCAATTTTTTATATCTATTTGCATATCTTTCCAAACGAAAATAAAAAAATCACTGGAATTGTTGCTACTAGATAAGCCAGTACCTTCCTAATATTGAAACCGATGACTTCCAACAAATGGGGCCGTTGTAGTTCTTATCACCTTTTTCCCTATCAATAACCCGGTGTAACGTAAAGCGTAGCTCACGATTGGGAGCGTCAGAGCCTTCAAGATAGGATACGTCCCCAAGGATAAATGTCGATTTATCCCGTATCTCAGCGCGGCAACCTTTTTTTATATGAACTCCATCGACCACTGCACCATTCGTTGAATGGCAATCTAGCCATAATGCATCGGCCGACTCGCCTTGCTTCTCTTTCTTCAAAATTTCGGCATGGAGACGACTGACGTGCTGGAATATATAAAGCGCAATCTTTCGTTAAGGGAATTACCTATGCTTGTGTAACCTCAGGGGTTTGGAAACAGACGACATGCACAGAGGTTCGTCTAGGTTCAAATTCTTTTAACATATAGGCGAAATACCCGCAGTTCTATATTTTTAATTTTTATCAGACAAATGCAATATTATTATTATTATTATGATTAATATTACTTTTACTATTATTATTATTATTATTATTATTATTATTATTATTATTATTATTACTATTATTATTATTATATAAACTATGAGTGCTGTTGGAGGTTAGTAAAAACAGGGATAAACGCCCTGGACGGTTACGCATTGTTGGCACAAGCATTTTAGATGCTTGAGTTGCAAATTCTATTCTTCTATTAATCCGTATACTAACTGTATTCGTTTACCACTTGGCGTGCAATTTTTGCACAAATGAAGAGCGAAATGACAAACCTGCATGCTTGGACCTTCAACATGAATTTTTGCTTTTGCGGGATCGCGGCCGATCGTCACGGGGAATTCTAACATGCTGAGATTGATGCTCTCTCCACATCGTTCGCCCCCAACGTACTTATGTAGCTCCCAAAGACCTCGTAGTTGAACGTTCTGTGAGCCTGGTTGGAAATCTTGAAACGGAGCGTGAAGTGTAGACAGGGGTGACTGGCTTTTCATTTTTAATTTCTTCACTTCGGGTGACGTCGCACCTTCCTTGGCGTCCATTTTCTCTCTACTTAGTCTTTTCGTCCGTAGTCTTTTTTGCGATCTTGGATTCCAACATGAAAGAAGATCTTCGTTAGATTTGGTCGAGGTGGCAGACAGAACGGGGCATGTAGATGGCTCTGTCAACGCCTCCGTCGCTTGTGAGCACCTGTTTTTTTGCAGTAAAGGTGAAGTCAACGCCGGTGGATTGTGGCGAGCGGTCGAGTTCCCTCGAATAGTTGAAGGCCGCTCATATTTCACATCACGTTTGAAAGAAATAGCCATGAGACCAGCGGCTGTTAAATTCGGTGGGCCTACACGCAAGAGATGTGACAACGCAGTCGTTGACGGAGTGCACCGGAGCGGATTCCATGAAGGCGAGTTATTTTTGATTGGCAACCCGGTGACCGGCAATGGCGTGCCCGCATTCCGCTGGCACATATACAATAAAAAGAAAACATCCACTGAATCGTAATCATCAAATGTCACAGTGTACTTGTTGTGACCGCTCGAAACTGGCACAACTTCTCTTACCGTTCCAAATTCGCCAAGAGCGACAGTGAGTCGGTCGATAACGTCAGCTTTGGGCAACGGTGGAGGATCGTGGAGCTCTATTTCAAGCATCTGCGTCAGATCGTATATTCGCGGGAGTATGCGTCGTAGGTGAAGTACATGTTCACTGCCAAAAACAGTGTGTGGTCTGTTAGCCATAAAAAGGTCAGCATCTGATGACGAACAGTGCAGGAAAATCTTCCCGCAACGCACGTACGGCCTGATGGCTCTGGCAATAGATGTAAAGTGGGCTACAGTCTCCGTATATGACGCCGCGATGTCCTTGCCTGACACGCACACACCTCTCTTAAGTGCGAAGGAAAAGATGTGAGAAGAAACAGCGTATATCTAGTTACTCTACCGCTTATTTCTCTATTGGCTGTAGGAACTGCGTTACAAAGGTACCTTATGAAATATTATACCAGAACGTTTTATGAGACAAAAACAGGCTGTACAGATCATAACTTCTGTATAGTTTTTTTGCGTCCCCCAAACTATAAGCGACCCGCTTTAATGAAGAAGGGTTGGTATATCGAACGATACCAAAATAACTACAAGATGACCATGCCAAGTAGTGCAAAATGGGTTTGACACAGTTTTTGACTATCGCTTTAACCAATAGTCTAAGCTTAAGTTTACAGACAAGGAAACATAAGTCACAGCAGAAACGATTATTGCCAATGCCATAAATAAAGTTAAGAGCAACTTGCGCTAGCATAAAATTACCCCTGTGATATAAAACGTGAGATAGCAAAAGTATCTTCCTGGTTTACCTAACCAGTAGCCCAACGATGTTATTATAATTAACTACTAATACGCTACGGACACAAAAATTGAAGGTATGGATTTCTAGTCCAAATAACTTAGTTTATATAATATGAGAGGTTACAACGCGTTATTAAATTTTGGTATCACAATAAGTGAATTAATGTCGTTCATAACCTATCTTATCAATTAAACTCCCGCCATTATTTAGGTGGCGATCGCAAGTGGCACTCCGACACAAAATCTCTATCTATGCACACGTTCTTATATTTCGTACGTATTTCGTAATGTATTCTTAAGCACGGTACGAAATACAATCAACTTTCTCGCCAAATAAGATTCAGCTTTGAAATACTAGATTGCTTCTAGTATAGGCACCATTTGTTAAATTTACTATGGAATTTCGAGAAAGGAGTATTTCCTTCGTAAAGTGTACTCTTATGACAAAATTTCAAGAAGATTTGTTTTCTGTCTTGTGTGCGAAATATCTTCGGTAATTGGTACACAACATATTCCGTAGATTATCTTATAATGTAAAAGTAACATGGCTTCGTATCAAAATTCTACTTGCCGATCGCAACCCCCTACCAAAGGTAGTGGTACTACTAAACATTTAGTAACGGCTTTTAATAGAAGTAATGCACTTGGATGTCTTCTAGGATACAACCACCGTGTATGAGATACGAATACGAGAAGTCTCGTTGATATAAACTGTGACGTTGTTTACATGTAGCTGCCTTCGCTACTACCACAATGGCATGACGTGCAAGTAGCGTCGTGACTCACACACTTTGTTGTTATTTGTGTACCATGAAAAAAGTTTTGATCTTACAATTAAATTCAAATGTCGTTGTTGTTCCATGGATCAGTAAAGCTCACTCCGCAGCGGATATGCTCATCATGTACATCAATCAAGAGGAGATGTGACGAATGAACAAACGCAATCATTACCTACTCAAATAATCGTCTCTGACAATGGAACGGGCCTTATGGTTCTTTGATAACATTCAGCTCATCAAATGGAAACAAAGTTTTGTTACCACCAACTAGACAATTCATACTTGATCTCAAACACATTCCAACCAGTACCGATGGACTTTGCTGTTTAGTAGATGAATGAATCTCTTTCCTACTCACCACAATGTGTCGATATCCATCTGGTCCAAAAATGGCCGAATTCTTCTCGCCACCATTCATCGTTTTCAACACAAGAATCCAACGCCCACCAAAAAACCTTTTTTTTACCTTGTCTCATAAATGTACGACCCACTTGGACTATTTAGGAAAATATGCGATTTTGAATACAAGCTTGGTATATGTCGTAATAAAAAGCCCGCACAACATCACTGTGGACACCATGAAAATAAACAAATACAGTGTTAGAACCTTGCGCATTTTGGGTTGCAAAACAAGAGGTAACCCTAGACAGCCAACAAAAAATTCTGACAGTATCCGGTGTTCTATGTGAACGTTTGTGTGATCATATATTAGTGAGGAATTTCATAGATGTGGACCGATTGAAGAGTCAGTTTTGCGAAATGATACGAAAGGCAGTGCTATAAATATAATATTGGCTAATAATTAGTCCCGAAAAAGTGCGTACGGAAGTTCGTAGTTCAATAGAACTATACTGTAGCTACGCGTTCTGCAATGGGTGAACGTATGATTTGCTCCCGCTTGATTTAATAAAGCACAAGTCCTTCAAATAAAGTCCATTAGGGTGCTGCATAATTGATTGATCCAATAGAAAAGATCAAATTAACAAAGGAATAGAATCTAAAAGGTTTATAAAATTTAGCCTAATATTTTTTTTTAACCAACTGTATTTCAAATGGTATTTATATACGAAGTACAAAGATTTTTGTTGGATCCTGGTCACTTAAACTGCGCGCCAATAAAATTGCCGGAATGTGATCGTTGGCATCCAATTCAGATCATGTTTGTCGACACTGTCTCAAGGTAAAGGCATAATTAGTTCCATCTCGTAATGGTATTCAAGCTTTGTTAAATGAAAATCATGCTCGGGTGGCCCTCACAGTAATTTAAAGCTTAAAAAGCTATTATGATCATTTTCAGGCACCTTTGGATGGATGTATTCATTGATTTCTATCTAGATTTGAAACGAAATTAGGAGTTCGCTTGCCAACACAAGTGCGAAGCTAATCTAAGAAGCTGTAATGGGCATATCTAAAACGAAAGTTACGATACTTCCGTAAGAAGCATAATTTAAAGGTAATTCCCCGGTTTAGTCATCGCAGCCGACCGGACGCCATATTTAATAACACGCATGAGGTCTTCAAATACCTCTAAGCTTCTGTTTACACAGCGCGGATACTTGTACTACTGGCCCTTTCGACCATGGCTTTGCGTAGAGTTTTACTTCCCAGTATTTATTTTTGTTTATAGTTCTACGTAATTGAACGACTTAGATTAATGAATCAGGCAAGATACGTAGCTTAGGCAACTTAATGCTTTTGCTCAGTTTACAGGCTTACTACATCTGCGCTGTTCATATGTTTTTACGAAATTCGTAAATGACGAACGTAGTGGCTTGTTCGCGCTGCGCGAAGAGAAGTTCAAATGCAGTGTTTGGAAGGCGAAGATCACAAGTGTGTCTACTGTTATCATCATCTATTCGCTCAGTACAACCGATAGAGCGCTGGCGCCGGCTATCGGCACATGCTTAATGTGCATGAAATATGCAAGCGAAAAGAGTGACATTGTTCGGACAGCAGAGCTACCAAGAAAGAACACAACTAGCATACTGGAGCATTCGGAATACGCCCGATACAACAGCTGAATTAATTCGTTTAGTGTAAATTGTATTGCAATTTAAAAATCAATATTTCCAGGGATGACAGCAACTTGACGCCCACGCGTATTGCAAATTACGATAAGTCTGTTGTGATTTCCAGACACTTTCGGTGAATGAATACGAACATGAGAACGAGTCACAACAAACGATAAGTCTGCTGTGACCGCCAAACACCTTCGGTGAACTAATATGAATGTGAGAACGAGTCATAACAGTTTAATACACGATACAGTGTTTCGACAAAAGAAGCAAGTGTTCATTCATTACTTAAATTACTTATTATACATTACTGTGCATTCGCTGTCCTTGGAGGATTTTTAGCTTACGCTAAATTAGAAATGACAAAACATCTCGAATAAGCTAATAAATTCAGGTTATAGAACTCCTTTAAATGACTTGCTCTACAGACTTACGTGAATCTGCAACAGCGTATTAGTGGAGATGTATGACACTAGCTCAGGCTACTGCTTGACCACTAAGTGAATAGATAGCTTCGGGTTCTATTATATTCACTATCATTTATTCGTTTGCAGCGTTCTTTAAACCCCATTGGAGCAGCAAGGCGTATCAGAGACATGCGCCTCTATGGACAATCTCTTCAGGGAGTCCCAGGTAATGCTAGTCGTTTCCTTCTGCGATTTTCGTACCTGGGAACTCGATATTCTGGTATTCAACGACAGGCAGCCAGAGAACCTAATACTGTCGAAAAACCTACCGTTCAGTATGCACTTGAATCAGCGATAAATAGCTCTTTTCGACTGAAGTACCCGGCTGTATTATCGCTTTCTTCTCGAACGGATGCTGGCGTGCATGCTGTATTGAATACCGCGCATGTCGATCTACTTGGTAACACGGACGACTTCACAGTCTCGGAGGAAAATTTAGTCTACTACGTGAACAAATATATGCTGAGAAATAGACACGATGTTGTACTGAGAGAGGCGATCAGGGTACCGTATTGGTTCCACGCAAGATTTTGTGCTCAACGAAGAACTTATATATATCGTATAGCTGTTCCAAAAGAAGGACGCTCCAAGTTTAAACGTTTCGTACCTCTGGAAGAACTTAACCACTGTTATATTGTGCCGGGGCCAGTTGATATCGAAATAATGCAGAAGGCATGCAAATTCTTCGAGGGTTTTCACAATTTCGCATCCTTCCGTAACACACAGAATGTTAACCAACCACCAGAAAAAAATATCAGTGAGTTTTCACTCGTACCGGAACATGTCGTCAAAAGGCAGTACATGGAGGCTGACTTAGCTGAATCCTTTTCTTGGTGGAGATTTACCATTAGTGGAAGATCGTTTCTTTACCGTCAAGTGCGACGAATGGTGGGCTCAGTTCTAGCTGTGGGACTTGGCAAGATTCCCCTAGAAGAGGTAAGTTATAATTCAAGCCGTACTGCAACTTATTAAAACCTTATATGCAGAAATATAAGGACGGTCAAACACGTACGCATGAGCGAAATATATCCATTTGTGCGATAAGCTTTAAATAAAGTTAGATCGCACCACTCTCTGACCTTTGTGTGCGCATTTCTGTCCTTTGTTAAATCCAGTGTGCGCCGTGTCTCTGTTGTAAATAGCTATCTTTTTACCTATTTCTCGCTATTATTTATGAAGGCAAAAGCTCCTTTGGTGATTATATTTTTAGTTACAATACCTTAAAAATGGATAGTTTCAGTGATCTATGATGAACACACAATTTTTTATTTTTTCTGTTTTCTATTGGCACTCAGATACCAGCAATGTTGCTAGCAGCAGATAAACATGCCTGCAAGACCGGAATTTTCATAGTACCACCAGAAGGGCTTTATTTGAAAGACGTCGAGTATGAACTGAGGTCGCTGGATGTAGGAAGTCCTCCAGTATCCTGGAGACTTCCCATGCCGTTTCTAGGAAAAGGACCCAGATTCTCCGAAGCTCAGGCGTAATTACACAGAAAGAACATATAGACTCAAAAAAACACCAACCGTCAATGAAAGCATATTTCGTCATGTTCCTACTGTCATGAAAAAACTATTGCACCGGCGAAAGGTGTGTGTCAATGTATTGTCAATGACAAATTGTTGAAAAAGAGCTGAAGTACAAGGTGTTAGAAGTATGAAGGCGGGCTATCATGACGTTATTGTATTTAACTTGAATACATTCATCTTAATAAATAAATGTTGTTCATTACAACAGGCGTTCTTTGCATACGACTTTTCCAATTGCCAAAAGCAGATATCAGACTTGCGCGAGAACCATTACGCCACCGGATGCTCCTGGTACTTGTTACGGCTGGATCAATAATATTTTCGTAGCGTTTATTCTACTTGAACTTCATTACGGACGTACGAATTTTTCCATAAAATTTCAAAATTTGGTTTTGATATACTGACTGCTTCTGCTGGTCCATCTGTAAATTATAAATGATTGGTCCATGTACACATTGAGACTCGTTAAAAAGCTAATTGCCCAGAATAATTTTCTCTTGACCATGCACAGAGTGACTTAAAATAGCTCTTCCTTACCCATGAATTAAAAAAGTAAGCAATAATAAGGCATTAAATCTATAATATAGCCCTTAAGCTTTACAAGAAGGTGACGGATGGCTCTTTTGCCATGAGTAGGATTTTCATTACGCGGATATCACAATTGTGCGACGTCTCTGGTTGAGGATAATATAATTTGTTAATTTAACAAAACAGTTCAAACGCTCTTTATATTTTTAGAATACTTAGTATATATTGAGGAAGCGTTGAGCTAATTTGAATGATTTTTTTCTCCAATAAAATTTCAATTTATTAAGAATTGAAAAGATAATTTAAAAACGAGAATTATTACAAAAGCACAAGTCCTTGTCTTAAATAACAATCTCTGCTCTGAAATAAAAGCGACATTCATTTTAATCTTGGTTATATACCTGCTTTGTTAGTCTTTAATCCGGCTGGTGGTGCTCACGGATCACAGCCGATAGTTCGTTTTGATCATTGAAATCGGTGGCTTGGCGCATTTGTGTGCGCCTTGCGACCGGATGTAGACACGTAAGTGCACAGGTGCAATCCCCGTAACTGCACATTTACATTTATCGGGTCTCTCTTACGAAGTAAAGTAAGAAGCGGTGCCGTGGATATTAAGTGTTAACTGACGGTCATTCCTAAAAATATCTAATTTGTTTTAGCAAGTTTGAATTTTGCCGCCGTTTTGGACAGCCCCGCTGTCGAGAAAATAGCGGGCTGTTCGTTTCTTAAGCTCTCGTTTCGAACCGCTGGAACCGAAAGTCTCGAGTGTAATAAGCCATAGATTTATGTTTATACCTGAAGGGATCGGAACAGTGAACACGGTTGGCGTGTTTTGTTTGTGGTTGCTGCACTTAAGCGGCAAATATTTTTTGCCAGGTGACAGACCTTGCTCTTTGCTCAGCGTGGTGCTTCGACAAGATGCCCGGCCAGGAGGTAAGTTTTCGATATCGTTGATTGCAGGTACGGAATTATTAGAACTACCTGTTGCTTGAGTGAACGATGTTAGAGCAATTGCATTGACGATTAATACAACATTAACGTCGAATTCTTAACTACGATGTAAGTGTAAACTGGTGCATATGCATCTGTAGACTTATTCCTTATCTTAAATGTAAACTGCGTACGCCGTAAGTCCGAATTGTATAAAGCGTCAAGAGTTACAAAAACATAGCTGGCTTGAATGTATGTTGAAGCTACAAGCTTTGCTAGAGTTCACGTCCATGCCTTTCGTTTTTATTATGGCTGATTACATAGGCACTTCAAAATCTTGCCAGGACGTCAGTACTAATAATTTTGACTGCTCGGTGGAATACATTAAAATGAAAGGAAAATAATATTAAAACTAACATGGTCAACTAGCACAACTACTCGAATGCAAAGTACCGTATTCTATCTCGCCGCAAACTGTCAAAAGCACGTTTAATCGCCAAAATCATAAAAACAGATGAATTCCAGCTAAAAGGCAATGAAGATTGTATCTAGTTCTCGATAAAATAGCTGAGAGCAAAAAAATATACACTGTTGGCGTACTAAACGAAAGTTTATTTGAGACTAAGCAGATATGTCTAATGAAAGTCCACGTTGTGTCGTTGATACGGTTCGAGCTCTAGCTGACTTGAAGCAGGATACGTCTATACCTTTCTTAAACAGTATTTGAACTCATGGTACTTGAATCCCTTATTTAAGCACACGTTGTGCCTAAAACTAAACGCCTTTCGAGGACGGGAGCAGACCGGTGTTGACATTTTGTTATTAGTTTAGTTTTGTGGAGAGAAAGATACTTGTTGTCTTTCCTGAAAGATACCGTTGCACTATGTATGTTTAGTACACTTAGAATAATCAAATATTCGCTCCTCGTCGCTATCGTACTTCCACAGAGTCAACTAAATCTTCCGTGCCTGCCTTTTGCTGGGTTTTTTATTGTTAATATTATTATCTAGGTGGCATGGGTCACATAAATCCCATCTTTTGTAATTATCGCACTTTGCCAAAACTGGGCGGTTTTCTGTCCGTCCTTGTACTAGCGAGCCGGTAAATAGAATTTACAGTATTTTCTTTTTCTTAACAGCGAAAACCGACAAAGCCGTCGTTCCAGCTAAAACTGGATACCTTCTTTAAGCGAAGCCCTTCCAAGGGTAGTTTTATGTATCCCAGCGATGAATCGCTCAACGACAGCTCGAAGGAGAATAGTACAGTGGACATGAACGTACGGTCGAATAAGGAGGCCAATTCGATAATTGGAGATCCCCCTCTCGATAATGAAGCCTTCAAGATATCTGATCGCGCTGCCAGCCCCACATGGACACCATTTTTGCAAACGGACCAAACGCATATGGACAGCATCGCCACTAAGGATCGCTTGGCAAGTGACTACGTTATTTTTCTGACTTCTTTGCCTTTAATATGTTTTCCGATCGAGCTAAGACCATTGCCGGTTGCTTGTATTCTTACTTAATGCAGGTTTTGCTCAAATTTATTTTATTACTGAAGATAATTGCTATACGAGAGAAGCTTCTAATTCTTAAACGCAGATATTCGGCCTTAAGAGGTTCAGGCAACTTTACTCAATTTCAGCCACATTTGAGAAGATTTGCTTGCAAAGACATAATATTCTCATATATCGAGCCTTAAGAGAATACAACATTGTGGCATTGTGAATCAGTGTAATATCTGCAGTTACGTACAGTAGATGATTGTTGTCGAGAAGATAAACTTGTTTTAGATTATTAGATTATCAAATTCTCTTCAAAAGGCGATGCATTTACCTTCATTTTCGTGGTACGTCAAACTGTGTATGTCCCATTAATTGTAGTATTTAATTTTGGTCAATTTTCAATGCCTTTCAGTGTACTATACAAACTTACAGGGAAGTTATTCTTCCGTGCAAGGACACAAAAGAGCAGTTACAAGAACTGTGCCGGAAACGCCGCATTGCGTGTGAAGAGTTAGGAGTTAAAGCCGTCCGACTTTCAGGAAAGCGGTCAAAAACGGCAGATGAATCGTTGGCTGCACGCCACGATTCATCAAATGGGAATCAAATCAAGGGCAAGAGAAAAAATTCTGAGGGGGCGACGAATTCGGAAAAGGGTTAGTGATGACACTGATATAGCTAGCTCTATGTTCTGTGCTATCTTTGGACTAGATTATTTCACATTGCTTGGTAGCTAAGTGTTTTGACTGTCAACGATAGCGTTCGCAAACAGAACTGTAAAGACCTTTTATGATTCTTTCTATATGCATATTACTTTGGCTCCCCCGAGATAATTGGCGAAATGAATGTTCCATGTCGTTCCGTATGCTGTAGTTTCCCTACCTTCATTCCTTAGTCATTTATTCTCATTGAGAATGCAAAGAATAATAAACAAGTGGTAATGACATATATATCAGGTTTAATGCAATTCGCGCAGTTCAGTTCCCTTAATCCTGGCGTGTTTCTTGTAATTTTTGATAAATTTAAAAACAGTTTATACATTTTCGTTCCCGGTTCATATCTACATGCTTCGTATTTCAACACGCCACCACCGCTGCGGTGTCTGGGTTACATTATTGTATTTTTGTAACCACGAAATGTGTGTACTGCTATATCGTGGTGATCCAACAAGGGTTGGCCTTTTAAATCTACTTTTTGTTTTTTACTTATAGTCAATAGTAATCTTTTTTATTCTAGTAAGTTGATTTAACATTGTGAAAATTCAATATGATGTAACCCGCTTTTGCCAATTTTTGGTTAAAATCTTCGAAGTGTAAAAGCGCCTGTACAGTACACAAATATACAAAACCTTAAAACTTCTATAGATCTCCCCCATATACTGCGTTGAGGTAAAAATAACCGAAGCAGAATGTAGGGCCTCTGAAACTGAGAAACCCGTGAATTTTTCAGAAATAAAGCTTTATTAGGACACCCATTTTGTGCTATAGTATTACAAATCGGACACTGATATTGGAACAGTGTTTTAATTTGTATGACGTTTTTACGCAATTTTCAGCTCAACTTAAACCCTTATATATATATATATATATATATATATAT
>MNPL01004018.1:7624-41012 GCA_002081605.1 Tropilaelaps mercedesae | reverse complement strand
ATATATATATATATATATATATATATATATATGTATATATATATATATCGCAAAGAAGGAATTTAACGTGAATGCTCTACACAAAATTCTTTAGAGTAAATCTATCAAATATACCACTTCGTGTTGTATGCAAAACACCTGAAACTTAAATTTAAAGGACTCTTATTCGGCAAACAAATTCAATCACTATTAAAAATTTTGTTTATGCTTGCAACGGGAAGGCGGACTAATGTATGAACAAACCTACATTGCCAGGGTTAACATTTTTAGTTGGTAGCTAGAATGCTCTGCAGTTTCTGTAACCCTACGTAAGTAGGTGTACTACAACGAATGCAAAGAAACCAAAGTATTTCTACCATATATAGATAACTACGGCCCACAAAGCAAATGCGTTCAAGTTAGGCTATTTGGTGGTCAATTAACATTAGAGCATTCACCAAAATATCTCACGGTGCATACCATCAGGAACCATATTCCTCTGATAATGACCCCGACGAATCCAGAGAACTTTATGCAATTAATAAAAATAAGGTAAAACTGTGTAAAAATTCAACCAAATAAGGCAAAAGACATCAGAGCAAGCGAAATTTAAAGGAAAAATGCTCGGATCCAACATCTTTTGTTTCAAAGCACGCTTTTCCATACGGCTGTAGAACGCTCCAAATATGGTACTTATTCGTAATGAACTTATAGATCAATCGAAATCGTTTACTCGGCCTTCTCCCTTGACGATAAAAACAAACGAGATTTGCGTGTAGTATTGCCCACATTTACTCATCTGAATGCCTGTGTCTGTTATTAAAATGCTTGCTACAGTTTTTGTGGATGCAAACAGTCAGATAGTCCTTTCTCCGCTGCAGCTCTCGTTGCCTGGGGAAAATTGATTATATATAAACATATACGAATGAATGAACGTCCACTTTCGAGTGTCTAAACATAACAAAATGATTGAAATAGACTTCACGAACGCACAGACCTTTGGAATTAGGTAGCCACTACAGGTGGCCCCATCCTACCTTAAGATCTGTTTTTTGGAGTTCGATAAACGAAAAATTATCACCATACTTTATTACCAAAAGCAGTCTCACTAATTATAAACCTGTCTCACCGGACTGTGTGACCAAGAAGGGGTTGAATACAATAAAGAACTGCAACACGTTAACGACAATCGAACCACTCGCTCTCCTACAACCAATTCACAAAGGAACAATTAGTTCCAACACAAAGCACACAAAATTATCGCAATAATATCGACATATCAACATTAGAGAAATTCAGACACATGTAAGGCGATCTGATTAGACGATTTTTGGAAAGAAGGACGGGTTCGGTTGGTTAAATCTCTATTACATTTTTTCGTTGTTTATTTTCGTTCACTAATCGAGACTTAAGATTGTAAAATTAGAGCACCACACTATCAAATATGTAATCATTGATACGATCACTCTAGCTACACTTGCCTTCATGCACAAAATACAGAAACAAATATTCCATTAAGTGCAATTCATTCTTTCGGCCTATAGGGTTTCCCCAACGGACGTGGCAAGCTATGTTGAGATTAGGCATACCGGTAGGCTTTCACAGACTCCGGAAGTACAAATCAAAAACAATCGTATAAAATCTAACGATATAGAGATGATAAAGTACAGTTGTAGCTATAATTACGCAAATAACCGCCCCCGATTGTTATTCCTGTTTCGTACGGATGCCAGAAATAAAGGTAGACAAATTTCGGCAGTGCGTCTTTCAAGTATTGACCTGTCTTACATTAGACCGCGGCCAGTTCTGTAGCCCAGTCAAAGCTACTATGATGATTTTCCGTGGCGTCTTAGTTTAATAATCATATCGAAAGTTTTAAAGCAAATTTCAGGCCAATACCACATAAGACAATAAGTAAGTAAAGCAAATAATAGTAAAGTGAGATGTAAGTAGGATTAAGCCAACTGTGTACACCCTCGAGCATTAACCATGTTAACATGCAAGCAGCTCATAAAGAATACGAATTAAATAAAACGCAAAGTATTATCTATACTATGTTAAATACAACACGTATTCACATATACGTATTAGTCAGTATCTGCAACAAGCGGCAGCCAAATGTGGGGCACAGAAGCTACCAGGAAAGCTGTCACAGAATTTAAAATTATACGCTTATTGCGTGCGATTAGCCGACCGTACGACTATTACTTTACCTACTTAGAAGTCTTAGCTCAGTATTAGCGTTTTAGTTAAATTGGTGTAGTAAATTATAAAGGCGAGAAGAGGTGAAGATATGTTCACGATATTTGAAATTAAGTGGCATCAACAATTGACGTGCAAAGTTCCACCGTGAACGAAATGCTCAACTCAGGGATGTACAGGCAAGTTTCGACTAATTTTGCAGAAGTCAATCATGGGCGTTGTTAGATGTAATAATGTGCGAAACTAAGCATTCTTTTTTATTTTCTCTTTTTACTGCGCTTCGCTTGTCTTTGCCTTGCCTTATTTTTTGGGGCTGACGAGGGTTTTTAATTAAAAAACCGATACAAGAGCGATGTATCAGCGTCGTCCCTTTTGCACTATCTTCGACATTTTTTAGCAGCGCTGATTCGCCACTGTTCAAATGAGTGCCAATAGTAGCTTCCGCGTAGCTTATTGCGCCGCCTGCATGTAGGCTAATGAGGAAACGGCGGCCTTTTCCTAGTGCGCTTTGAGAAGTGCCAAAATCGGAACTGTATTTTTGCTCGTGGTATAATGAGCTTCGCAGCTGGTGTTGCCTATATCTGTTCTGTTGCTGTAACGCTCAAACAAATTTGCGAGGAGACCACCAGACGTACCTCCACCAACACCTGCCGAAACCAACCCTGTGGCTCCTCCACCAGTTGCCGTTGCTGGAGTCGGGGAAGCGCCTCCGGCGCCGCTAACCCCACCAGATGACGGTCCCATACAGCCTGTACTTAGTCCACCTGAATGCAACGGATCGTCGATTAGGTTGTGCTGCCGCAGGAAAGTACACTCGCCACCGAGTTCCGTGTTCACATTATACACATATAGGTAGCCGGCTGATGAAGCGACCAATAAACGACATTGGCGCTCAACTGTCGTCAATGCGGTGGAACACGGGAAGCCACACAATGACAGTTTGGCCGTCGCAAACGATCGACCTTGAGCAAACACATCCGACATGGCGGCCGGCAACAGACTCGAACTGCCGGATATAATGGCTTTGCCGACGTAGTCTAAAAAGCTTCCACCAGTAACGGAGTCGGACGGGCTGCTAGCGGTGGCTTGAGGTGCCCCCGTACTACCAGATGAAGCACCGCTCGCACTATTTTCGTCCAGCTTGAATATATGCACCGTCTGCAAACGATCGAATGATCAAACGATCCAAAAGTCGAACCCACAATACAATACAAAGGCAGGTAAGTACAGAGTAAAATCAGAAAGATAGTAGTTAACACAAAGAAATGTATACTCTGGAGAGAATACCGCATACAATAATATTCAGTAAATTTGATTAGACGTTCCAGCAATATCTATTAAACATTTTCTATCTTTCACGGATACGATTAACCGAGTCGATGCTGACACTCACCACATTCAGACCAAGAAACTGAACATTTCCAGTATAGCTAACTATACCTGGCTTTAGTTTCTGTGGTACGACCCACATATCTGTGCTGATATATAAAAATGCATTTCAGAAGTCGACTCTACAGTCCTAACCAAAGACCTACACTCTACTACAAACGTAATTAGACCAAACTTTAGATATTTTATCCTAAACTTAATTTGTATTTAATGGATACATAACGCAACATCAGTCGTTATTCTCAAAAGTATATAGGCCTTTTATGACGTTTCGATTAACGATGAATATATTAGACATAATCCATAAGAATGCAGGGAACATACAATACCTCAAAGTTGCTGGCACAAGCAAGCAGCGTAGATTCGGCGTTGAAGGCAAGCGAAAATATTGTGGCACATCTCTTGATACCACGACGGAGTTCGTAGACTCGACTTCCGTCATTTACCGAGAAGACTCGAATTACCGTACCTCTCTCTGATGCCGAGGCCAGGAGGCTGCCTACAGTGCAGACGCCAGGAAAATTTTGGACACAGCCGAGTGAGAGTTATAATTAGTTAGAATTTCTTTGTATGTGTGTGTATTTGTGCGTGTTATTGCATAATGCAAGTGGGTTAGATATGAAGGTTTGCCGGTGCCCCTATATAGACGGCAGGCCCACACACCCTTCGTTAAGCCGATGTTGAGCAAGTATGTTCGCGTCACGTGGTGCGGCACACAAACACGTGCGCTCCTCACACAGCCACCGATAGAGGGACGCGTCGCTGGAAATAGGCCTGAATTCTACTGAATTGACCTAAGGCCAGAGGGCTGACTTTTTGTCTCCTACGTGTATCCTGGATTCTTTCATTTTGCCAGAACCGGTTCTGCTGCCGCAGAAGCTCCTTTTTGGTGTATTTATGCAACCACACTATGACATGGGCGCCTCCGTTCGATATATCAATGAAAGATTGATATTTGTTGGGAAGCTTCTTTTAAGGGCCTTCGCCCTCAGCTGCTTAGCGCTGGATCTATGAGGAAATGCATAAAACCATCACCATACAATCATACGGCGATGTTCGGACCGTCAGAGAGGGAGCCGGAAAGGGAGGGACCCAATGTGCAGATGGTCGTCTTTCATCTTCATGGTACAAGTCTGAAAAGCTGACAATTTCTCATGCTTCATCAACTGTACTAATGATCATCAATTATAATAATCATTAAAATAATCGTTCTTATTTTTAGAGTTATCGTGTGCAAATATGAAGTCTCGGACCGTTTGCATTAAAAGCGAGCGCAGCCAGAGGTGAGTTGTGGGCGGGAATCATAATCTTCGCGCAGATGTTTTCGGTGTCAAAAATCTGGATCTCGCCTATCGATGTGCTACCTGGATACGCCAAGTACGTGACACCTGAGCGCAAAAAAAGAATATTCTATAAATCTAACCCGCGTGTTTGATCTTATATTGTGATGCTTTAAAATTTCAATGCAAGATGCAAATCCTTTGAATACCAAGGCACATTTTAATGAAATTAAGTACAACTTGGTTTAAACACGAAGCATATAGCTCGCAGAGCCAATGCAGTGTTCCGAGCTAAACTACGAATCCAACGATACATTGTGCTACTCGAAGAAACTGCTCGCAATAGAATGTTACCTTTTTCGGAACCACTAGAAAGTGCGCAGATGCCTTTTGGATTAGCTGGGGTATCTCTAATTGTGTGCAAGACTTTCATATCAAGAATGTTATGAATGTACAGCGACTCCTCCAAGCAAACCACCACGCGCTAGAAAAGACACGCACAAGGCATTAAAAGTCAGTAACAAAAAGTACAATGTCAGACAGGAATGCTTAGGCCTATGTCACCGTAATCGATATAAGCTAATATTTGAACCAGTTTGAAAAAAATAATAAAATTGAGAACATTTTGCGGAGTGCTCACCGATCGATTAAGTCTGACACTTAAGATGGAGTTAGCATAGGAGAAGTTCGTGATTTCCGTTCCCTTTTTGAAGTGGCATACCTGAATAACATCAATTTAAAATCGAGATACAGATTAACAGTAATATGTTGCATTAAATAAACACGTCCATCTTTTAGTTACGCTTTATTGACACTGAAATGAACTCCTTTGCGTAGTATACGATAAAAATTATATAGCCTTTATATTGCTAATTTTAATCAACCAGTGTTGCTAAACTCCAGAGTTGTAGTATAAAACATTAAAACCTGGAGAGATAAAAAATAACTCTTCTTAATTATGCCTAGAGAATAAGTTAAGATCCATCTGGAAAAAAATGTTATGTAATAATCCGTCGATTTGCCGCTAAAAAACAGTATCATGCTAATAACCTTGAGTTTTCGCGAGCTGGGCAGGGTGACCACTGCAACAAGACTTGAGCTAAACAGTCTTTCTATGATGGCGACATCCTCAAATTCTGTAGATTGATGAATTTTTTCTAATCTATCCACGCTATTAAGAGCAAATAGTCGATATCCCTTTGATGTTCCGACCGCAAGAGATCTGTGAAATTGGAAATTCAGGACGAAATATAAATTAAATTCATTGTACTGGAAAAAATTTGAATAATGTTAACCGCATGCGCCTCTACGTGGGCTCGGCGGTTAGTCCAGTATAAATTTCGAGATGTAGAATTTGGAAAATAATAAGTAAATGTGTTTATTATATGGGTAATTCGGCAATATAGTGCACAACCTACAGCAAATTTTAAAGTGTGAATACCGCATAATTTCAGTGTACTGCTATAGTAAATTGTTGTATCTAATTAACATAGAATAGAGCATAGTGTTTCAAGCTGCTTACTGTAATATAGGACCCACCTAAAATATCTCGCCAACTTAAATTCGCAAAAACTGGATAAAACGCTTTGGAGTGCGCAATCCTATTTACTAAATTTATTTGTAATAAAAGGAAGTTATTACTCTCGTAATTAATTACATTGTTTTAACCCAGCAGAAGGGCATGCGGTTTATGTAATTTAGATAATGGGTTCATACTACATAAGACCAACCCACTGAAAGAAGGATCATAGGCAATAACGAGAGCTATTCGCTCACGAAAAGGGGGTTTTTTGGCGAAATCTCTGTGGCCAAATACCTTAGCATATACTGTGGTACAACTGCCAACCATATTAAAATATTTTGAAGCCGACACGACACTCTTGCTAGCTTAAACATCGGATTTGCTTTTTATCTATTTTATAGCTCCTTCGGAGTGCTAAATTACTTTACAAGACACAATCAGGTTAATTTGGGACCCACTTGAGAAACGCCAACGGCTTATACGAATTATATAAACGTTATTGATCAAATTAAAGAAATACTTTACAATTACTGAAAAACTTTCAAGATATTTAGAACAGGTAAACGCAAGAGAACAACTCGTGGCGGCGATCTGAATCGCCAACTATCCTCAATTTAGCTAAGGTCTAGTTTGCTGTTGACAGTCGCAAAAATCAACTTCGATTTTTGAAGTTGACCAAATCCACTGTTATTTCAGGAGAATATAACTATAAGCACGCTCAAAGTCGCGGAGCAGCTAATTTAATTATATTTAATAAATCAGTGTGTAATAACAAGTGTCAAATTGTATGAGGAATGCATGCGATATGGCTTATGTAAGAACCTACTCATATAAAAGAAATACCTTGAATCGTATAAAAACATATTATCCTTCAAATGCATTCCATTCTATTGTGGGTGTAAACCATTTTGAAAAAGCAAGAAGCCTTTTTAAAGCCTATTTTTCTATAACAAAAATTTTAAAGAGATTCGGAAAACTTATTTCTGAAACACAACATAGTAACAACAAATATATCCCATTTGTCCTCTTAACCTGAATTGGCAATATTAGGTACATCTGTAGTTTAGTCTCTGGGTAGGACTGCCGCTGCGAAATGTTCAATATCGTTAAAATTTAGATAGCAAATTGCGAAAACGATTAGGTAGCCCAGTATAATCGGCCTAACGACAGCAATACCTGGAGTGCTATACAAACTATTGCATGCCACAAAAGAATTAGATATTTAGGCCATCGCGTCCAATCCGCAAAAAAGTACGGCTTTGATCTACCTAATTAAACTGACGTTCCGGTACCTATTAAAAAAACCAACGAAGCGATGCTCGACCGTCATCGCCAAAGAAATAGCATATATGAGCCCCCAGGAGTTTGTCATAGAAAAGGATGCAAACTTACATTTGGCATCGATGATCCTTCGGAACAATAAGAATGTAATCAGACTAATACCGAAGGCCACAAGCATGTACTCCAGAATGTGCTATCAGAATGAACAGGGACCTTCAACAGTAATATCAAGCACATGGTGGTTTTCGTAATCGTAAATAAACGAAAAAGAATTTTCCCTCATCAACATATGTTTACTTTGAATCCCTCATT
This sequence comes from Tropilaelaps mercedesae, assembly GCA_002081605.1. Classification (NCBI taxonomy): domain Eukaryota; kingdom Metazoa; phylum Arthropoda; class Arachnida; order Mesostigmata; family Laelapidae; genus Tropilaelaps; species Tropilaelaps mercedesae. The sequence continues at coordinate 33,047 of MNPL01004018.1, read as the reverse complement.
ATGGTCCACATAAGTCTGCTCAAACTTAACTGTTCATCAAATGCCGCGCTTCTATATCGTCATTTATGGAGAGTCGACGACCAAAAGTACCGTCAAAAGGTAGCGATGTAAGCATTGTATGTTACTGGCAACCACACCCCCGTCGAACGACTTGCAACTATAATCTCATTTCTCGTTGACTTTTATTCTTTGTTCTTGTCGAGTTGACTAATTGTTATCAATTAGAGCATTTGTCAAGATAAAAATGGAGTATATGAACAGATTACTTCTTAGCCAGCGATATTTGCAGATTGTTTTGGTGCTGTTTCTACAGCCTCAGCATCTACTATATTATCACATTTTTCATCTTTCTTTCCTGTGAACTTGGAAGCGACTGAAATAGCAAAATTGTTTCGCGCTCGCCGTACATGCAGATCAACCAGTTCTCACATTACGTTTGAACAAACGGAAACAAAACGGTGGGCAGTAAGAAAAACTTGGCAGCTGTTAGCGCTAGTCGAAGGCGGTATTGGACTGGTTGCATTGACCTACTAAAACGCAAAAATGTGATTTCACAAAGTTTTAATTTGTTCATGTGATACATGTAGATACACTTACGTGAAATCCTGGTTAAAGGTGACAAACACTTTTGGACTTGAAGAACAGCCGTCCCCCTCCGAGAAAGCCATCTTGTCTGATTTTGTCTGTTTATTTATTACTTCGTTCAAAGGTGCTTCTGGATCCTAGGCGCCGTTTCTGCCTCTCTGAATGCTAACACCGTTTACTATATTGGGTCCGCGTTCGTCTGTTCGTTCAGTGGCCGATGTTTTGTTTATCTGTCTGTTTCTTTGTACGTCCGTCTGTTTGTCGGTAGTGCCTAAGTGTTGAGGCTGCTCCGCAGCAGTTCGGCAAATAAGAGCAGCAGCAGCAGCAGCGCGAGCGTGAATAACTGTAGCTGTAGTGACACACATGCACTGCGTATACAGACACACTCACAGCGGAACACAGGCACAGCTAGCAAGCCACAGAAAAAAATCCGATTTACTGAACCACTAAAACCGCAGCTGGTATCCTCGTTTTCTCCTTAGCGTTTTCCACTTCTTAAGCTCTGAATGACTGTCGCCAACAACAGCCACAGCGATATTGGCAGGACGGGACAATGTACCGATTGTATGACGAACAATAGAAAGATCAAGATTAGAGCAGACTTTTAGTGAGATTGCCGATTCTAGAATACGAATCTTGTTATTTTCGTCATATCTCCCTCAAAGCTTTTTCTTTTTCACTTTCTAGATATTTCGATATGATCCTTATTTGTGGCAATCCAAGTGTTTTACGACGTAAGATAAATCAGAAGAAGAGCAACGGAGAAGAGGTTAAACAGAGTAGACAGACCAAATTGGAAAACTACTAGTTTTGGTTGTTTTCTTTAACGCTAACTAAAGCTGAAGTATGGAGTAAATCGTATATGAAGCTGATAAGACAAATTGAAAATGATTGGAAGTAAAGACTGAAGTTGAAGGTAAGTTGAAGCTAAAGGTAAGAGCAGCAAAACAGCAACAACAATTAGCCGATCTCTTACCAGTATTAAGGCCGTTCTTATATCACTGGTGGTTTTGAATTTGGCCGGTTGCTCTGTTTCAGTACTGACGAGAGTGGTGCCAACTGTCGTTAAGAACATACACGCGGTCGCTCCCACAAGAAATTAGAAAGAATAGACATGAGAGAAAATTTTAAAGAGATGGGGATAGTCAATGCTAGGACAATATAGACGGGATGCCAAAACGAAAATGAGACAACAAAACGACAATTTAACTAAAAAGGTCGAAGATGTCCACGTGCTCTTGTTTCGTTTTCTTTTATCCGTATTGTTTTCCTATCATGTGAAAATGGATAACGACAGTGCCCGTTGGACGTCGCTGCTGGAAAGATGTTTTCCAATTTGATGGACGGCAGAAGCCGTGCTGCGTCTCATCAGTAATATTTAACACCAACAAGAATAGACAATCACAGCGACAGTAACAAACAGCTGTAGCAACACCAAACATACAAACACTCAAAGAGGAGCACACTTGCACATATGGCGAGATAGAAATAGGCAGAGTTCATAAGAGCACCAACAACTCTGGGCAAACGTTAGCAGCAGCTCTTTTGTTGTTATGTTATATTGTGTATGTACACATACATATGTTCACTACTAATGTGCCTTGTTGTTGCTGTGTTACGTAGTGATGTTGTGACTACAACTCTGCTGCAGCCTTTCGCCGCCGACACTAATGCCAATGAAAGTTGTCCTACCGGTGAGTAATATCAATGGTGACGTTGGCTTTCGGCATCAGCGTCTGGCTGGTAAAAGTATTACTTGTTACGTCCTCGCTGGAGCATGCGAGTCGTCGCTGTCACGTTGACGCACATTTGTGACACATTCAAATGCACAATTAGTCTCCTCATCTGCTCTATTTGTTCCTATACTTAACAGTGCACATACAACTAGTGCCGTTGCTGAGCTGCGGACCTAGTCTAGGAGCCACTACTGGGTTGCCTGCTGGAATGTAGTCTCCTACTAGTTAGATTTTTTTATTCATTGGAGCTCTTTGTAGTTGTTCTGGCTGGTAAAAGCCTCTTAGGGCAGCATTAGTGTTGGTAACGGACTGCAGTGTCTGTCGTGCTAATCACAGCAATTTTCTTTATCCCAATGGAACTCTTGTGACCAATCAGATCAGCTGGTTCCGTTTGAATTCTATTCGTTGTCAACGATGACAACGACCACAAACGATAGGACAGCTCTTGGATTTTCTGTCTGTTTACAACTTCGACAACGATGCGAAGAATAACGACGGCATAATGATGACGATGATGAAAATGATGACGCGCTTGTGGTTGCGCGGCCGCGTCTCAGCTTCTTTCACTCGATGCGTCCGAACTAGTCACAGATTGGCTATTATTGGCGTCAAAAGCATAGTCGCTTTTAATTCAGAATCACTTCTTTTTATCTCATTTCACAGAATGCCTATTTACCTTCACTTGCTATAACGTCTAGAGTTACTCTGAATGCGGGTTTTCTTCTCTTCTTCCGGAAAAGAGAACGCATGAAACCAAAGAAAGATTTGTATAATGTGATAGGGAAAAGCCCACCAAACAAAAATGGCGCAGTCTGCCGCTCGACCCATCGAACAAAGCACAGGTAACAGAACAGTTATCCGAATGAATGCGTGTGTGTAGTTTGTTTGACAATAAGCGGCGTTAGCAGACAGCTCAAGAGGTAAAGTGTCTTGCAATTCTCCTAGCGCGGAGGTTTAAACTGGTCGACCGTCGTTAAAAACTGCGATTAGGCTAATATTTATATAAATTTTTAAATATCAGTAGGGTTCATTGAAATTTGCTCGAGGATTTGACCACTCGGGGACTCCGTTTGGGTTCTACCAAAAATAAAACTAACGATCTCATGCTTGAGCACCAACCACCTGCATTGTCAACACTTTGCGGAAAAGTAAGCCCCGGTAAGCCTTCAGATACCCTTTCAAACCTAGAAATCAACATCTTAACTAAATGTAGAACCTAAAACTAAACACCTTAACCGAATTTCAAACCAAGACCGTTTTGCAGGTTTCTAAATCATCCTTTTTCATCCGGCAGAAAAATAAACCACTAAAGCAAACCGCTGAAAAGTTGATGGAATACAAAGCCAAATTTTTAATATTGTTTGCTATTTGAGAAAAAAATAGTAAAGTCAAATCATAAACTTACTATCACCTAGTTAAGTCAGTGTCAGTCAAATCTATGACCTTTAAAATCTATAGCTGTACTATTTAAAAAACACTAGGTAAGCAAACAGTTTGTACAATATATAACACAAATACTTCACGCGAGATATAGGTACTACTCCTTCATTGCACGAAAGAGGCCTAATAATCTCGAAGACTACAAATTGATGAATGACTTTCAATCGCATAGGAGACGAAATGCAGTATATTACGAAGAAATACTGGATTATGCGTACAAAGTCTTTTTCAACATAAGGGTAAGCTACCTTAACTCCACCACAATTATCCACTATGGAATTGACGTTTACTCATACCATCGCGGGCAGTTTGCACATTTTGAACGACAGTTTAAGCGCCGGCTTCGCAGAACGTATCAAGTCGTCGGACGTCACAAAGTTTTCCCAGATACATCCAGTTCGAACCAATGCCTATATCTTTGCAAGGTCACCAGGCTTATGTATGTCAGCAGGCTTCTTTTAACCTGAAAAGCTGTAGATGGTTAAATAACGAATCTTTAAAACCTATTTCCTTGTGTGATGCCTGTGGGCACTGCCGCCGTTCGACGGTCCAAAAAATATCAAATATATTGCAGCAGTTATGGTCGAATGCAGTCAATATCTTTACAATTGACATCGCTGAAGGGTACGGAGTTACGGAAAACTTGAAGAGTTCAAAAAGAGTATGTAGTAGTGCTTTAGTAGTGCATGTAGTGTTTTAGTTTTTAGTGCCATATACTCTAGTATTCCCCTATTAAGGGAGGAGCGAAAGAACCGCGGGTGAGTAGGGTGTATTTCCTAGGGTCAACAATTGTGTAACCATAATTACGCTACAATCAATTGTATCAGGAGTTGCATCATACTACATCTGAATGGTTGATCCCATGTTTGGATTTGTTAAGCGCCGTACAGAGAAACAAAAGAAATTATATTAATTGCCACTAGCAAAGGAACTGGCAAGTGGCCCTGTACTATTATCCCCTCCAATTTGGAAATCTATTTTGAAGATGCGACAATGCAACCATGTGGATGTACGACGGCCTACGCAACGAAGCCATATCCGTGGTTACTCGACAGTTATCACGTGTGACAAGCAAGAGGTCGCGTTTCGTCTGCTATGCGGCTTGCAGAACCAGCACACACGGTCAAATTACATTTTCGTTGAAGCGCTCAAGTCAGTTTTAGTGCCATGGAAATGCGTCGCACTACATTTACACAGAAATGACGGCACGAGGCCAGATAATAGGTATTACACTAATATTACACTAATATTGAAAAAAAACCTTTTTTCTCGGATGCCACATTGACACCATCGTCTCCTTAACACGTAAGTAAAAAGGCTACTGGAAGTACGCGAACGGACGAACCAACTTTAACCAAATACAACGAGCTTGTGACGGAGCATATTGTTCAGCATATATTTAACACTCTGAGAAACCCCTGGTTTGCTAATAATAGATATTTTGTCACCGTCAACGGCAGCCCGATCGAAGGCAGTTCTGAAAGTGGTGTAACTGACTAGCTCTTTTGTAAAGTTGTATAGCTAGACAGAAGGATTGCAGCTTCGATCGTAAGGATATGCCGAAATAAAGGAATCAGGCCTTCTCGTTGATTAATAGGTGTACACGTTCCCATATTACAGTAAGACCAATTTACACGGTCACAATGTCCAATTTTCGGTACTGCATGGATAAACTTTTTTCTCGCGAAGTTAAGGCAAAGTAAGTTTTCTATAGGTTTTTACTTAATAAATTTAATTTGGAGCTTGGCGGGCCAAGCAATGAAGTAGAGCGTGTGCACATAAACACGTTGGACAGGCACTCCGTAACCTGTTGTATTTCTGCAAAATAAAGATCCGGGCCGGAAAGTAAACATCAGTGCGGAGTAAGTTTTAATGGAGTAGGCATGCCTTTTGCATGAGTCCTATACTATCTTAGCGAATATTTTGTCGAGAACCGAGGACGCGCTTAAGTATTTCTCCGTAGCAATCAAAAGGAAAAACAAATATGCTGTGGCGGTCACCTTCCGTTCAGACGTACATATAAAGCTCATTAAAACAGTTCTCAATTTTGAAAACTAAAGTTTTGAACTAGCTAAAACTAAAGCCGTTTATACCTGTACGAGTACAGAATACATTATCTAAAAAGCTTGTACATTATCTTTTTTATTGGAAATATAAAAAGCTACAGTTACTTTGATAGGTGTGACAATAATACGGCGTTACGACAGTCGTAGCGTGACATGATTGATGATAAAACCAATGAATAATATATCTATCAAGCTATTTCTAAATTTTATGTTATTAAGAGTGTTGCGTATGGCTCGAGCCTTCTCTAAGATGACAAATAGAAATGAACACATTTAGAAAGGACTGATTTCATGCCTAAGGTTTCGTTAACGCTGCTTTTTATTTTTAAAAGTAATCGCGCCGCCGCCTATTTTAACAGAAGCTGGAATAAAAGAAGACAAGTAATTTTAAATTAGAAGATACGGAGTAGATCAGACGAAAGCTCCGGCACCAGGGCCATGCTCGGCTTTGCAGGTACCAATGTGGCTCAAAACGGCTGGGTGTAACGCAAGTGGCTCTCACTAATGGCGCTCACTTGGCTACCGTGGCTCGCGCCATTAGCACTAAACTCTATCCCAATAAAGCGGCTTGACTTCAGGATTAGGCAGCACGAACTTCCCCTAACAGTTTCGGGTCAGTCAGTTTTATACATACTTGATTCAATGGGTAAATATAGTAACCGGGTTGTTCTTGACAACTTTTTCTTAGTACTTAAAAAATAATACCTGCCAAAGAACGTTGAAAGTAAACGTCCGTTTGTCATATCCCATAATAAAATTAAATGTTTAATTCTGTCCCCAATGGACGCGAATGCACCCTTAGACTCAAAGAAAAAAAATTTGTTCGTCGACATTAACAAAATTTAAGTGCAATTCCGCACAATATCTAATAAGATCGACATTTCTTTCAAAATTTTTTTGGGACAGATGAAATAATTATAGCTATGAAAAAATAAAACCATTTATTTTTAAGACAGTATATTTTGCTTAAATACTGGTGATATCTCTACCTCCTTACCTCGTACGGAATATATCCGGCTTAATGAAAAGGCATTTACATACTTAAAAATCATGCCTACAATCAAAAAAGAGATTAGGATAGCATGATTTTATTCCAAGCTGGATCACTGTTATAAAGAAAAGTTGCTGAATACATTTTTAATTAAAGTGTCTGTAGCCTTTTCGTCAATCATTCGATAATCTTTTCCAGCTGACCGCCAGCCGGAAGAACTGTAAATTCCGTAAGAAAATTGATATTATGATATTCGAAATTACGCGAATTCATTTTAATCATGTAATAACACATTATACTAATGTGCCGTTTATTAGATATGTACTGAACAATAGTTAATAGCATCTATGTAGCGTCGGTTGGCTTCAATCAGATGGATGTGCACGTCGAGCTCGGTAGCTTGGTGCATTCGTATGCGTCTTGCGACTAGAGCAGACACGTAGGTGCACATCCGACGGTGCACATTACATTTATATGGGGTCCGTCTTACGAAGTAATGCAAAAACTGCTACCGTGGACATTAAATGTTGGCCGATGGTCAGCTTTAAAAAATATTAGATGGATGTGCACAGCTTCGCTTCGACGACGATTTTTTCATGTAGCTGCTTTAATGCGATACATTTTTTCGAGCTTTTTGCCATAGGATCATCAGCATTCCAAGACTTACGTTTAATCCCTGTACCACTCCTAGTATGAATATTAAAACTATTGTTTTAAAAATGTTTATGTCAGATTTATCCCGTTATACTCCGCGTTCCATGTGGAAATCTAGAAAGTCTTCACCGAGAATGCGTTGAAACGAAATGTTAGTTTATGAAAAATGTATCTACCCGAGTGGTAAACAAACATGTAGCTGGTTCTTCACTAGAACCTTTAAGGGTTAGAGAAAAACAAAACTCTGCTCTGTGAACCGTTTGTAGAGTCAAATTCAAGTCGAAACAGAGGTAGACCAGAATTAATCCGCTGTCAGAAAGTCCTTTGACTTGAATTTCACAGTTATTGTTTATTTGTTTCGTTTCTAACTCGTTGATCCGTTTCGACATTTTGCCAGTATGTCTGCAACACACTGCTAATTTGGAACCGACACGATCACATTGCGCTCATTTGCTTGAAATCACTACCTGGGAAGGCACTTTAAGCGTGAATTCCATTCCGCTGGCATTTAGCTCCGGCGGAAGACTAAAAAAGCGTATGTTTGCTTTGACTGCTCGAAAAGAATATTATTGAAGTGATTTATCTTTTCTTATTTGATTAGTCTTTACGGCTATGGTTGTGGAGAACGCTTCTAGTATGTGAAAGTCTTGACCTCTAGCTTTCATTTCTCTGATAGCATCTACCGTAATCCTTTCTTTAATTTCAGTTTGAGGCTTAGCTAGGATCTTCGATGCAATGTTTCGAACCTTATTTTCTAAATCACTATCTGCAGCAGGGCCGATTAAAATCGTTGGAGCTGCCTCTATACGTAGAGTAACTTTTCTCTTAAGCTTTTTATGAACCACGTCCTCGCCAAACACATATTCCTTGATCGAAGCCGTAGTAGCATTGCGATGATAGTAAATTTAGCAATTCAAGGCTTCTTACACAGACGCTTACTACTTGCTTGCATACGAAACAAGCAGTGGGTTCTGCAGTCTTGCCACGAAAGATTGTACATTCTGTGCACGGGTTCGATCTCCGTCGTTGCACATTTACGTGTATGGGGTCCGTCTTATGAAGTAATGCAAGAAGCGGTACCGTGGAAGTTACATGGCTGACAATCAGCCGGAAACATATTCTATATATGTCTTGAACGCTGCTGTAACTGCTTCGACTGCCTTTGACTCAACGAGCTTTTATTGTATGTTTTCCCTATGTAACTGTTGACGGACTAAAATATTTTCAATACGTTATGGTGGCTTCACCATGTATCAGATGCCATCGTGTTTCAGCTGTACGATGGCGCCTATCGAATACACCGCCCGTCTGAACAAAGTCGGATAAATTGGGATAATTACAAATTACCATGCAAATTCTCTCCAGTTGTCTAATACTTTCTGGCTTAATGATGGATATATGAACGGGTGCACCCGGCTAGATTGTTGAGTGAAGCTGCAATATTCTATATGAAAATAGATTATTCGATCGACACGGTGAAATCAGTCAATATTATTTAATCCAATCTGCATTGTTTAGCAGATGTCCGACCATTTGCGGACAATAAATTTTTCTAAGCTGACCATTCGCCTACTGTATCACATTTTCGCAGACTTTGTAAGATGGACCATATATAAATAGACCCCCCGAAGCTAAAAAAAGCTAGTCAATGGCGGACGTCACATTGTGCCTGAACTCCAGGCAGCAGGGAACCCCGCGGACAACACCGAAGTGCTGCCAACGGACCCGAGAGCCAATAGAGAGAGAATAACCTTGGTTGAAACCCAAGGTTAATAGCCACAGCCTCACATGGGCCAAGGTAGGGCGGCCAGCCTTCAGAGCTGACTACCGGGATACCTCACACCTTGCCGTACCTCCTGCTGCAGACGAGTTGCTCTTGGGGGAGTACAGAATGACCGACTTCTTGATGACCTAGACTGATTGTGTAATAGGCACTATTTCGCTACTCCGAAGCGATATTCCGTTATGCTATTAAAACGACTCACTGGAAAGACTTACTCATTGTTACAAACGATGTAAACAAAACCAACTCATTTAAGGTGTTTTTGCTTTGGTATCTGTCATTTTACGAGTGCTTTCTTTTCGCCAGATTCTACGTGTTCCACCATTCACGACTGCTCCTCTTTTTGCATAATGAATAACATAATAATGTAAAAATTAGAAAGTTGAAACCAAAGTGTAAGCTTACCTTCGATTTAATTATTCCATTGTTTTTATAAAAAACTTGCGTCCAATTTTGTGGAAACTGTGCTCCTTTTCTTTATGAGATTATGTGCAGAAACCACAGTTTCCCATTTGCTTCAGTACTCAATCGTTACTCTAGTCTATAAAATGTAGCAGACATCGACAACAGACATCGCGCACTATCTGACACCTTAGCTGATAGAGACATACTGCAACTGGCCATAGATGAAATTGCAAGTCGGCATGAAGTCAATAGTATGGCAATTTATGCCCCGAAATGAGTATTATTCTGTCTGGGCTTTGTCTACGATGGGTCTGGTCATTCCTTGTAACACCCAAATGCGTGACCCTGGATTTCCTAGTAATGCCCTATTCAGATTTCGATGCGCACATCACTCAAATAACACAATCAACGTACTCAATAATCAATGCCGTTTCTTGATGTGTAGCTGTATGTTGTTGCGTTGTTCTCATTAGATTTTTATATTTAAAAAAACATAGACGCTATTCACTGTGTTCAAATGTTTTTTATGAGGAAATAAGACCTCGTTGCGGTATGTCTGCTATTTGATAGAATTACGACCTATCACCGAATAGCAGGGTACAGCGGACTCAAGAATATACTCCAGGTCATGCAGATTGAACATGATATAAAAGGAAATGCAGTTTCAAGTTAAGATGAAGCCAATGGTTCTGAAATGCGCTGCACTGAGTGTGCATATTTCAGGTTTCGTTTAACTCTCGCTCGGTAACTCTGGCTGGTCTAGCATTTTATAGTGCCGATTTAATGCTCACAATAGTGTTAAGCCATCGTGTTCCGTCCTGCCAGGCTCGCGGCAGAGCCGTCATGCAATCCAGCACATCTTCCACCAAAGCTGGCCGAGGCAACTGCTCTATGCCAGTCCCTCTTGCCTCTGCTAATGGGTAATGCAGAACGGTATGCTCAACGTCGTTGTCACTCCAGTCTCGCACAAGATGCACTTATTGGTGTCAGATTTCCCAATCTTCATCATATAGGTTTGGAACTGTCCATGGCCTGTAAGGACCTGGGTCACCTGGTAGGTCAGTTCGCCGCTGTTGTTCAGCAACCGCCTAAAATCCAGGATTAAGAACTTGGTCCAGGCGCCCTTAGTGCTCCCCGTAGGTTCCCTACACGATCATTCACTCTGCCATTCGTTGATGGTAGGGTTCCTCCTCTGTCGCCTCCGGCTGATTGTCGAGGAAGCATGAGCTCCGCTCCCTGAACACTCTGTTTCCATCGGTTGCTCTACCGACCTTGGGCATCAGTCGTGCCAGGTTCAGGGCTACCCGTTGGACCTTGGCTGCCACGTGTTTTACGTGGGCGCTGTCAGTGAGCTTAGTATCGACAGTAACAACAAGAGAACAACAGCCTACTTATTTTCTTTAAAGCGATAAAATGCCAGCCAATTCCAGCCGGAGCTCCCCCGTCTTCCTGCAGCCTGTTAGGAACAAAACCTCGGTTTTTTGTGGGGCAAGTTGCAGATGGTTTTGGGCCATCCACTCGTCAACTTGCGCTAAAGTATCATTGTCCCGTAGTGTGCTCTGTTGTCGAGCAGCCACCAGAACTGTGAGATCATCCGCATGGAAGAAAGTTCCGACGCGCTCTGGTAATCCTTTGAGCGCCAACACACCGTCATAGACCAGATTCCACAAGACTGGTCCAAGGATGGAACTCCACGGAACCCCTGCGGTCACCTTGTACATCTGCCCAATCGTGAATAGCGAGCATTCTTCAAAATACGACGATATCATGCTCCGCAAATACAACGATATCCCCTTCCTGCGTAACGCGTCCATCAAAACCTTCCAGTTCATGGAGTTGAATGCGTTCTTGACATCCAGGAGAATGAGTAGAACAAACGACCTCGTTTTCAAGGTATTCAGTCTTACCTCAAACGCCCCTTCCAAGACTTTTTTCAGTGGCCCGAGAGTGAACTTGCCCCTGTTGACCGTGTTGCGGCTCCTATAGACCATCCTTCGCTTCTATTTCGTCGTTTAGTCTTCGAAAACTTTGCCCACTGCGTCAACCAACCATCTGAGGCGGTAAAAAACCGTCAACGTTCCTCCCGGTTTCGGGATTAGGACCAGCGACGCGCGTTTCCATATTGCCGGGTACCGGCTCTCCGCAAACAGCCAGAGTTGCGAAAATTTTTGGCCACTGCTTGACTAGGAGCTTTACGACCTTTAGAGGAACCCCATACGGATTTGGTGCTTTGCCTAATGCCAGGTGTCCGGTCGCTGTCGCCACCTCGTCCCCCGTCACGTCCGACCTTCCCGTCCACTTCGATCATTTTGTCCCCCGGGAGTAATCGGCGGATCTCAGCGTCCGCCTGGCCCCGCCAGGTCGACCATTCCTATCTCTGTCGCTCCGCCTGGCGGCGTTCACGGGGTTATGGTCGTCGGCTTAAACGGATCAAACCGTCTCGGTTCTGCCAGTCACCGTCTGCGTTGAAGAGGTTTGGTTCCTCACCTCTTCAATAATAGGTGGGGTGGGGAGCCCCGTCACCGGTGGTACGTTATCAGCGTTCTGTTTTAGTTGCTTCTACACAATTGTTTACTCTTATTCTTCTTTTCGAGGCAGGGATTCAGTGTTTCATATCATTCCGCAGCAACAAGGTAACCGCTGCCTTTAGCCAAAAATACGGGGTCTGTGTGGCTTTGGTAATGTATCCTCCGGATTGCAATGGAGCCGCATCTGGGCGCCACCCCGCACCATAGCATCTTCGGGATTACGAGTCATCCGACCGACCACCTTTCCGGGATACTTTGCGGCAACTATAAGCTTCGTGCCATCAATATAAAGGTGGGTCCAACGGGCAGTCCGGCAGCCCGCGTTCCCTACAATGGATGATAGAGCCGCCAAGACAGTGGCGAAGCTGCCTCGGATTCTTGTACTATCCACCGGCTTGGCGTACCTCCAGTTTTAAGACTGTACCCGCACCAAGCTTTTGTCCTCACGGCTGGCGGCCCCCCGTCGCTACAATCCGAGATGTTTGCCCGGCACCTACGCTTCATAGGTTGGCTCTTTGCCGATGCAAACGATGATAAGTAATTCACTGGGGGACGGGGCTCGGTATAATACCCGGAGGAACCGGAACTCACTGCGCTTGTGTTCGTTGTTCAGCAGCTCCTTGTCCCTTTCGCCCTCAAACCAATCTAATAATTCCGCCAAACAAATCTACTATTTCTCTCTATGTTTGCCGCGTCTGCACCATATCTTGTATTGCTCTCCTCAGATAGATTTGCTTCTCTTGAAGACCCTTGGGCCTTCTGTTCCTTTGTTCCTATGAACACGTGCGCTGAGTATCGTCTGCTCGATATCGTCCATTTCACCTGAGCTATAGAGCACGCAGATGTTAGCTAACGCCTTTCCTATTTTCACTGGTAGTTTAAACTGTGTATGGCACAGTGGACCAGGACCCTCGTTCTGATCCACTGTGCCTTGGTGCCTTCCTTACCGAACCGTCAGCACCCGTTGAGGCGTCTGGACGCTTCAACGTGATTGACTGTGCGTTTAATCCCACCTAAGCTCACACTGGCGAGGCACATAGAGCAATAAATCCTGCTGCCACTGCCAGCAGCCAACGCCATTTTTCGGCTAATTGTGTTGGAGGAATTATTGACGTCGAGTATTGCTACTAGCTCAAAGACCGTTGCACAAAGCTTCTCAAGTTGGCTATCTTTTCTGTGTCCTCTCTTTCTAAGAACCTTTGCAGTGGTTTATACGTTGACATAGTTTTCCTAAAGCCGTACTGAGACCATATTGAGACGGACACAAGTTTTCAATAGCAGCCTTAAGCATCTTATGTAAGAAATGTTCGAACAGCTTGCCCGCGACGTCGAACCGTGGGATCTACACCGGTTTCTCCCTTTGGTATTAATGCTAGTCTCGTGTTGTTCCATACCTCGTGGAAGTCTCGTGCACAGATAAGCCTAATAAACAAGCTCCTAATTTTTCTTACTAGTAACTCACTAGCAGTCCAACCACCTCCCCGGAGCCCCGTCTGGCCCAGGTGACTTTCCGGTAGCAAGTCTTCCTTTGGCTTCTTCCATCTTCTCGCTCTTTGCGCATTCCAGCCGGCCTCCAACTATCCCTTCCTCTTCGTGGCTGCTCCAGAAATGAAATCCTTATGACTTCCCTCAACTTATATCTCTCAGACTCCTAAGTATTATTTCTTACCCCTGAAAGTATCACTTTATAAGGTCGCCCAAGGACATCTTGTTTGACAAAGTATATAAAATTCTTACACGCGTCCTCATTACTATCTCTTATTAATTTATAACCTCCTTTTCGTGATCCAGTATTCTCTTATAGCACTTGTAAAAACCTGTTCGTTTTCCCTTTCTCTTCCTCTTTTGATAGCCTTATGAGTCAATCACATTATCTCCTAGCCTCCCCTATTTCCTTGGTCCGCCATACATCGTACTCTGCATAAATGCGCGTCTTCTTGGCGGCGCTGCTGCTTTACAGCCTTCAACAAGGGCATCTTGTAGGCTTTTAGGAGTCAGTTTTTTTCGGGAACTGTGCTGCATGTCTCGTTCATCTTCTTAATAGGCTTCGTTCGATCCAGTTTCCGTATTTCCCAGCGCGATAGGGCTGGCGGATCCGAACTGACTGACGGGCTGCGATAGGGCTGACGAACTTGAAGGGCCAAACGTGACAAAACACGGCAAAAAAGAGGCAACCCCATACAAAAACTATAGAGGAAAGCCTTCTCACTACCTTTCTCAGTCAGTCTGTCGAATCAAAGACAAACTATTGGATCTCCTCTGGGCTAATTTTAATCGCAGTAAATCTGTTCAACTTCAACGCCGCAATTTTCACATATGTTTATATTAGATTCCAATATAATCGTCAAAATGGTCAAAAATTGCTCCGTTATGAAATTCAACACATGGCAGAATATTACAATAGAAAGGAAAGGATGCTAGTACCAGAATGGGCAAACACAAGAGCTTTACTCGGATTTAGTTAAATCAGAGAGCGTTAATTTATAGTTGTTTTTGTTTACCTAATAGACCCGACGATTATATACTAGGTTATCTGGCAAAATATTCTTATCACGGCAGACCTCTCAGGGAAGGTGTCGCTACAATGAGGTAACGTCTATATCACAACACGCAGACGAATCCAAATGGTGGGTAACTGAGATTTTATCACGCTTATTGACAGCGGAATCCCCACGTGACCAAATATCAGAATCGTTCTTCAATGCAACCACTGTATTAACTGAGCTCTTCCAAAATGTTGCAAACAGGCACACTGCATAGGACAAACGCTCTGTTAGGAACTACAGGCTTATTGTGTGTCCCTTCTGAGTAGCCAAACTAGTCCCACAATGTCCTGAAGCCCAAAGCTAAGTGGTACAGGCTCAAAACATAACAGGCGTCTGTCGAACAGCGATGCCATCACGCTTTAAGCCATCCAAGTCACACCCCTAAATTCAGGTGGGACAAGACAAGGAAAGACACCCATGCTGCTTGCGTACATTCAAAAGGCAGCACACCATACGGCGAAGCTAGCACTCACCATATAACCGCTATTCCAACGTTGACAAGCAAAAAAACCTTCAAAAAGCTACCTCGATTATAAGCACGCTCATAACTCGCAGCATAAAGGAATAGTGAAGAGAGCTGGTTGTGAAGGTTCTCACAGGTACGAAAAACCTACTGCACCAGGGCATCATGCACAAACTCTATTCCTATCTGATCTATTCAGCAACATTGTTAGCGGTCTGTTGTCATATCTCTCGCGCCCTACGAGCGGTATCGAGGTCGACTTGGAGCCTCTCGCTATAATGACGCTTGACGAACTTGAGGCCTCAAAGGCTGGCGACTGGAGACACGGAGGGGTTCAGGATGGCATCCGAGCAGAGGTTGTTGTTGCCGTGGAAGTAGGCTTCTTATATGAAGCCCCTTCCCAGTAAAGCGAAAACAGGCCAATCTCGTGGTGCTACTAAAGTCGCCCCATCAGCTTATCGCCCGGTATGTCTGCTTGATGTGGAAGGCACGCGCGGAAAATGTTTTCGGTGCCAGACTTTATTCCGAGCTCGAGTTCTCAGAGGCCCTCACAGAGCCTCAAAACGATTTTAAAAAAAAAGAGACACTTGGGGCAAGGCCTAGTTCTCTTCGTTCGAAACACGTTCAATATCATAATTAGAAGAATGTCATGCGATACTTGAGAGAAAAGGTATTTCCTCTTAGCTTAAGGAGATCCTTTGATCACACCTGAGCTATACAGCAATCCTTATAAAGAACTTATTGTAAACGTCAAGTACACAGTATCTGTGTGTACGCCTTGACGGGCAAGGAACTCATCAACTATGAAGCTCACAAGGCTTCTAGGATAGCCTGGACGGGTCCCTTCTACACTCTAAAATAGTCCGGGCGGGTCCCTTCTACACTCCAGATCTGCCCTGCGCCTAGTGCCGCGCGCGAGAGCTCGACGCAAGCCTTTTAGGATTGCGTCTGTCAAGCAGGTCGTAACAAAGATGACTTCGCGGAAGATGGATCCCAAATGCTCCTTGGAGCACTAATGAGGGGCAGTTTTGATGCACCGCCTAAACCGTAATTGTTAATATAATGTGAAAGCTCTATATATGTAAATTCTTAAGCAAATTCCCAGTGTCGTGACCAAATGCATAAATTGGTTATCCGATTATATATATATATATATGGATATGTGTTGATGATACTGATGATATATATGATGAATACTTCTCTATTTTTATGTATTTCTCTACATTACGTTTCAACGAGAGTAAGTGTTAATAATTGGTTAACTATTGCTACCACTACTCAGTTCGTGCGACTCTTATTATGACAATTATGATATTCCTACCTCAGTTTCGATGCATTATAGTATTTCGATACGCGTTATGAAACAGGAGGGTTTTATAGTGAATTAGGGACCGTTTCCGTTCACGATCGGTCCCACACTCTTTCTGCCCACAATAAGGGAGCTGAAAAACGCTACGCAGAAGTGACCATACGTCTGAGGAGATCTGTCGCCTCTCTCTATGTAAAGGACGACCTAATCAGAACACATCCTGGATAATCAAGATGCTGTGAAGGAGGTGCAGTACTGGTGATACTAACAGTAATCTTTTTTTGCCAAATTAAATTCGTGCGAATGAGAGATTTACATTTTTCCTCCGAAGCAATGACTGCGGCTTCCGTATGGTTTTCTCACCCGCTCCGCAATCAGTCTTCCTAAAACGGTACATGGCTAGCCAGATCACTAGAGAACGACAGCGCTGCAGGTGACGTTTTTGTGCGCTTACCGGCGTCACCGTGAATAGGTAATGTTGCGACTGATGCATACTCATCGTTTGTTTTTTTATGCGAAGCGGTTCCACCGTTTCGTGGACCCGTTATTCGCTATTGAGTGCCACCTGCGAACGGTGCTGTGAGCGTCATGGGGCCCCCTCTTTGCCGGTCACGGCGACCCGATCTCCCGAATCTCTTCGTGGCTTTTTTTCTACTTTGGTCGCCGTCTGCTGCTGTTTATACAGCTCATCCGCCCTCCGATGATCCGCAATTCACTGGTGCTGCCCTTTGTGCCGTCTTCAATTTTTGTTTCTTCGCCCCTGGTGCGGCCTCTGTGCCCCTAGCAGTTGTGATCTTTGACGAACGTAGGTCAAAAAGCATACATAGGCCTAAATATTCTGCGAAAAGACCAGCGACGATACGAAAGCTCTGCTGAAGTACCATTCGTTTTGCCCTATCTATAGAGCTCTAAAATGGCAAAAGCAGGTCACGAGGAGAAAGAGAGATGAGTGTGAGTAGCGAGTTGTGAGTGTGGGATATGTTTCAATAGATAGCATAATTAGAAAAATGCTTCCCTATGTTAATAGATTATATTAGCCTTTACCCACTGCCCCCAGTGTTTTCTGACTTAGATCTAACTAATGTTTTTTGAGCGTACACGTGTGCGTCAGTCGTCCTCGGATTACTCACAACAAAAGCTCTCAATTAAACAATAAGATCCATCTGAATTGAGACGGATTTTTACATACATACATATTTATATACTTTATATTTAGCAACATTCGATTAGGGAATAAATAATTTCACTATCAATTGACGCTGGATTATATATGTTTGAACGTGACGGAATTTTTAAGACGCTTGGGATCAGTTTTACAGCATATTACAACATCATTGTACTTTTAGTGCAACGAAATGTTTAAGCTATACCATTTGTTTAAGCCGTATTAATTATTCTTTGAAAAGCTACAACGACTGACTTTCATGTTGGAAATTTGGAAATAAAAATTCTGTAACAGGTGCTCATGCCAAGGAGATGTATATCACAATTTCACACCAAATATTTAATAGTCTTATTTTAATTCTATTGGCGATCTCAGTATATGAGTGCTCTGTTTGTAGGAAGGAACACCCCATAGATAACTAACAACAAATGTACGTACCATTACTGAAACTGGGGCAGTGCAATCAGGCGACTTGATTCAAAAAGTAATTCTAATTGTCGAAAATTTAACTCGAATTATTAGATTTCTATAGAATTTACTTGCGGCTGAAATGTTAATCCTTAAGTATCTTTTGCTTTCTATTAGCTATATAGCTTTGCGTTGGGACTCCAATCAGTCTATCATAGGGTCTTAAACGAAAACTTATCTCCTTATTATCATAACGACAAGAAACGTCCTATTTGCATTCCTTGTAAGGCCAAAATTGGTTCCTCCCAGAGGACCAATTTTGGCCTTACTTATGCGCGTATAATAAACAAACACACATTATTCAATTGCAGTTCTCAGTATCAGTAGGACCTGACCACTCCTTCTCTTTCTACTCGATCCCATTAAAGAAGCTGCGTCACCATCAACCGGAACGGAAAGCAAGAACCTAGGCATCCTTCCTTTGGGTAAGAAGCACAAATTAAGATAAACCTGTGACACAGGCCGGTTATGGCCCGGTTTCGGAAGCGCCTGCAGTTCATTTGTATGGGCTCAGGGGTCACAGGTAATTGTACTAGAAAGTATCCCTGACCGAACATGGCGGCTTCGGCGTATTGTGCTATGACAGCCCGCCCCAGAAACCCAGTATCTCCATGCCGAAAGCAATATGCGCTGTGCTACAGGAAGGGTTAAAAGCGAGCGGTTCACGTTGTATGGCGGTCCCTCATACGACCATCCATGACATCGTGTCCAACAGCGAACAAGTTGCTGCCAGGTTCTTTATTCAACCGCTCACACGCACAGACAAACACAAAGCACCACAATCGACTCTGGTTGCAGTTGAGCCTAGTGCCATAAGCGCCTTCTCCTGCTATGTATCCATGGGCTCCTTCAACCCCTCAGGTGAATAGTGTTTAGCCCAGGCAGTCTTAGACACCTAACTATTGTGCATTCTTATAGCCCAACTAGTTAAAAGCTATACACGCCAGGTCAGTATCCCCATACTTCAAATGCGGCGCAATATATTGGGCGCTTCCATACTAAAGCTACATGTATCAGCCAGCTTCGACGGGCTAACCAAAAGAAATTGAGATTGTACATGAATTTTGAACAATGGAAAAAATTAGAAAGAGTGTGCCGTCGTAGTAGTACGTTCCGTCTCTGTTTTCAGAAAACGTAATCAAGCGGAATAATCTAGGTAGAACGTCCAAAACAAACATCGATAAACCTAGGAATACAACTACCAAATCATGTATATAAAATCAACTGAAGCATAGCCAAGGATATTCAAACTGTTAATAAATGGGTTTCAAGGATTTCGATATTTCGTTTACTTACTCATCCACTGAATAAAATAATACGACCGCAAGTTTGTAATATAGTGCTTGCTTCCTAGGATATAATAGGCTGTTGTGATATTTAAAGTCATAGACACATGAAACGCCTTTAATTCGTGGCTGTTTGAGGTATGCAACTTCAGACAAACCCCTGTTTGCGGTACGTTTTCCAGTTATAAGGGCGCAATAATGTATGTATAGTAAAGCACTCTTTCAACATCTCATCAAGCCCAACGTATTATAGAAAATTTTTATTTCGAGTGTTTAGTTAGCAATGTAGTAGGAGGAAAAACTTCTATAAGAGGCTATCAGAAAACAACTACCGAAAAACAGTACGCAGACTGCTTAGTGTGTTTTCCGTGGTCTCAAATGACGCTGGCAGGCTAACACATAACACTAGCAAATCTTATAGACACCTGTTTCAATTTGTTTGCGTGCAACAAAAGTCGATTTGCACTTGACGAAAAAAGGGCCGGTGCACTTTTAAAGTTATATTTTCGACTCTTGACGGAACGCTAGGCTTTTTATTTATTTTTTGCAGGGCCAGCGCAAAGCTTGACCAGAAAAATAAGAATAATAATGGCAAACATCGTTTGTCAGCACACGCCTACTATAATACAACACGCCACTAATACAAACACGCTCCTTGCGTGGGATAGTAAAATAATATATTTTAACTAGGATTGGGTGTAAAAGGTTTGAAACTTGCCGAATATTCACACTGACAATAATAATGCTCAACGGCGATCGCAAACGCTAATGCGATGTATTGTCTAAATCTAAAAAGTATTAAATGTCACGGTTAACAGTTTCAATAGATAATCAACGCGTTGTTAACTGTTTGACGGTCGCACAAAATTTAAATTCTCTTTTTTCTATTATTGATTTTATAAACGTATTACTTCTTATTAGTTGATATTGGAGAGCAGAAGAATTATACAATACATGAGCAATAAATAGACCGTACACTAGCTGTAACATGTTGTATGTGATCTAAAGAAATAAAAAAATTGCAATGTAATGTAAAGAAATCATCAGAATAATCAACTTCTCGCATTCTCGAGTTCCCTATAGCCATTTGTCGACTATGTGCACGTTCTATTATAAAATGCTAGATTAACAGCGTCTGGTTCCGTGGTTATAAGCTTAAAACGGGGAGGTTCGCCACAATATTCAGGTTAACAGCTTTTTGGCGTGCAACACGTTTAAATTAGCATACTGTGTTTGAATAAAAAAAAGATTTTAAAACAAAAACTAAAACGCATTTTACACAGGCATCATATTGGTTCATATGGACTTATATTTTAATAAATTCAGTTAGTGGGCAATACTTATTAATACAATGTGACGTGGTCCATATTTTTATCACATAAAATTTGTTATCAGTTCTGTAATGAGATTAACTTGTGAATTAAGTACATAGATTTTTTAACAAGGGTCTAACATATATTTTGCTAGCGTCAACGGATCGGCAATAGACCAGTAAGACTAGTTGGGATGGATGAGAACTAACCTATTTGCTCTAATCGCCTTTAAGCTTTATGAACATTTGCCAACATGTACTCCATATAATAGTATTTAATACATATATATATATATATATTAGAGAGCTAGCTGAAAATAGCATATGACTTGTCGTATCGTAATTCTTCTTTATGGATAGGCGTACTACTTGACGAGAGGAGAGTCCCCTTGGAGATCACCAGTGGAATTATTCCTAGTCTCAAGAGTATATGACTCGTAGTAAAACTACATTTAAATAACAGTTTTCAATAAAATCCATTTATTTTGAAAAAGCGAAGAAGTATATGGATACGAAATATCGAATCCGGAGAGTTGGCTGTTTCAAACAAGTATTCCACCGCTGCTTTGGTCCTCAGTCGCGACCAATGATTCTGGTTCATTTGATTCGCACGCGTATAATATTTCTACGGTGTATCTACCTAAAAGAAATATCTAGGATAACCAGCGACTGTCTGAAAAACCTATTCCACTAGTTAATATGATTAACATAATAAACAGAACAAAGCGCGCCAAACACAACACACCTTGCAAAACGCTGCCCTATGGCCTCTTGAAATGCCTCAAGGCTGATACGGTCTCTCAGATACAATCTGAGAGAGATTTTACTAGCTTTTGCTATAGGTAGAACGCCTTCATCTGCTGTAGTATGGTGGTCGTCCCTCTGTACAAAGAAGTGAGTACGAAATTGAAGCAGCCCACAACTGAAAAGCCCAGATTCAGCCCAAGCGCACTAGAGGCTCAAAACGCCTTTCGGGTTGCGCAGCGAAACGGGTCTAAATAGCATTTGCTTAAACATAGCGTTCACCAACGAACGATCGTATACTCAAGCTCACGCAAGACTACATACAACCAACCACTCTCACAAATACACACGCTCTGTTACTATATATAATCGCAGCATGGACGGCGACGCAGTCATCACGCACCGTTGGCAAACCACCTCAATCCGGAGCAATGAACCCCAATAGAGTATTGAGAATATTGTCGTCATTGCTGCTGAATGTGAACAGATCAATGATGCTATCTTCACTAACTAATGAGCTAACATAATCAGCAACATTGCGCTGATGTGTTATTCGGCATTCAATCTGAGTTGATATAGACGAAGCAGAAAGGGTCATTTATTATTTGTTTTTCATCTCCGCACAGCAGCTGCCTTTTGTAATCCCCTTTAGCTTCGCATCACTTCTACACCTCAGTGCAGAATATATTGCAGTTCGACAATCAAGCCAATTCGACGCAATTATGAACAAAGAGACTCCCCTTAAAAAAGGTTGGCGAAGTATGTCCGTAGGCCTTTCCAAGGGACGATAAGTCCCAGTAAAATAATAATCTTTTCCTTGTATTTTGCTTTCTTATATATCGATACTGTTATATTTACTAGGCGAAATAAAGATATTTGTTATCATTTTGGCCAATAATTCATTTGAAGGAGAATCGTAGGTTCGTAGATTCAGATGTGTATATACCGTCTTTTATTACTTCTTTTCTATAGAATAATAGTTAAAATAATTCGTCAGTTAAAAATACCTTAGAAAGCGAAGCATTAAAGACCGCGCAGATCACAAGCAAGGTGCTATGAATTTAGCTTACATCTGCCATACAGCCTAGTAGTTAACTGCAGAATTGACGATTGTCATCGTCCGCATGCCATATAATCAATGATAATCAATACTAAAGCAATAAATACAATAACGAGCCGTCCGGCCGAAACCAGCTGATGGCAATACACTTTGCATGGGTAACTCCTCGCGTACTTAGTATTATTCAATGTAGTTTCATATGCATTACTGCTTAATGATAATGACTAGTTCAGTTTGTACGTTCTAGCTATTGAACGAATTCTCTGGTAGCCTTCGGCCCTTTTTCGTAAAACTGCTTCGTTGACATCTGCAGCTACAAAACTGCTACGGTGACAGTTACGTTGAACATCATAGGCGGGTCTTTATTACGTCATGCATAAATAAAGCGCCAGTTCTTAGCAAACCGTTTAGAAGGCGATGTTTGACAAGTTTACATCCCTCGGTTCGATAATGTTAGTCTGAAATCTGTGCGGTGAGAAGAAGTTGCTAAATAATTACCTTTTATATATATATGAGTGTTTGGTTATTACATTTCATCATCGTCGGGCACTGGTCTTCATCAACAACAATCCTCTGAATCCTTACATTATTTAACCTGACCCAAACCCTCTGTCAGCGGGTAAAATAAATACTTCTTCGTTTTCGTTTTGATTCGTTATTTCTTCCTTTTTCATGAACTTTTTGCCCTCTTTCGCTTCTCTATATTTCTCGCTTTTCTTTCGACGTTAAACTCTGTCAAACCGCAGTCAATGCCTTTGGACCGAAATGAACCGACCGGCAGTGCGTATAGTAGTATAGACGAACGCGAATGAGACAGCGCGAGCACAGAAAATCATCATCTTCACCAGAACCACCAGTCCATAAGGAAAACATAGGCTGGCAGAAGCCGCCTGTTAAAAGCGTTCGCTAAAACCAGCTACCAGACTGTGTTGCCTTAGCCGTATTGCTCAGGTCGGCCCTCTCACCTCACTTCGTTTGTCAGCTCACTGCTCATATATTCGCCGGTCAAACACGATGACGGCGAAACACGCTACCGCATCTTGCTTAGTAATAGAACCTAGCTTTCTTAGTCGGTCAGCCTTCCGTCCGTCCGCTTGTCGTGCAGTTACGAGACGCGATCGGCTGGTCGGTGGCTGCCAGTGCTACCAACTGCACCACAGCGTAGTGCACATACAATTTGCTTCTCTTTAAGCTAATCGACTCGGTCTGTGCTAGCTTGCTTTGTGTATCGATCTGTGGTAACTTCTTGATGGTGTCTATGAGTACCTGTATGTACATACGCGCCTGCGTGTATATTAAATTGTGCCTTGTGTATGCACGTGTATATTTGTGTGTGTGTATTCGGGTATTGTGGTATCCCTCACTAAACCGTGCTATACTAGGCTGCCTTTGCTTGTGTTAAGGCAACCAACAGAGAGCGACTGGGATCACTGCCGACAACAGACCAACACTAACAGCATCGCTTTCGCCGCGCCACTAGAAAGCAGCCAACATGACCAGCAACGGCAGCAGCCGCCGCCACACGGGTAGCAGGCAGCAAGGCAACCGGTAACAACAAGGGATTCCGAGAAAAGCTAATATGGCGGCTTGTCCGACTATCGCTCGGAACTGAAACCTTGTAAAGATCGTGTTATTTGGTCAGCTTAAAAGTCAAATTTGCGCCGGGGCATCGCACGTCATTTTCGAATCGAAAGCTGAGTCTTGCCTAATCAGAACGAGTCGAGAACTAAGCCAAAGGGTTGCGTGGTTAGCTGGTGGCGCCTGCCTGGTGGCGACTTGTAGCCGTGCTCACGGTGAGACGCACCGCCAAGTTAGCGGGGTGGCTCCGATAAGCGGAGAGACCGAGACGCAAGTCGGCGCCAGCCGAGAGCCGAAGAGAGCTCGTAAGGGTCTAGCGTGTGTTTGGTTTCTGTATGTGGTTGGACCACTCCAACTGCTTGTGGGTTGCTGCTGCTGCTGCTGCTGCTTCTGGCTGTAATTTCAGTAGTTAGGGTTTTAAGCGCCCGACGTTGTATGCTCCGGCTCCGCGTTGTTGCTCCATGACGACGGTGTTGGTAGTGGCGGCTGCCGCAGCTTCTCGACAGCAGACAAAAAGCAGCACCGTGGACCTCTGTGGTGTGTTGTGTGCGGTGGAGTCTCAGCCTGGGCCCCTTTCCCCTGCTGGTTATCCATACAGAGAGATGACAGCCTTTTCTGCGACAGGCTAGGCTAGTACGGAATGACCGGCTGAGCAACCTGAAACGGAATACGAGGACGAAGACTAAACAAAAGCACCGTCACAGGCACACAGAGTGTGTATTCAACCCGAACACCATTTCCGATCGGAGAAAACAAATGCAGTACAGTAATAGCGAAGCACAGCTCTTTGTGATTTCATTACTACCCAATAGGACAGTGGATTTACTATGACATATGCCCAACCTTGAAAGGAGTTGTAGTGTAACAAACATCACGAGTGCAAAATCTAAAAAAAGGGAGAGAGAGAGAAATCGGTATTGTCACACAAGTGTACCCGAGCTCTATTCATTAAGAGTAACCGAAGTCGTTTATGTGATCTCATTGATAATGACGGTGATGCATTCATCTGAAAATACACATGCGCATGTTAATGGGAGGTAACTCTCAGATGCTTTTGGAATACCCTTGCAAATCTTCAGTGATTACTCTTGAAGCAGTTAAGTATGCGAGCTGAAGCGATATATTTTGCAATTAGTTTATTAAACAGTGGTGGCTAGCAGAGCTTCAAATATTGCCTCTATGTACGGTAACTGCCACATTTGATGTGGCTATCGTTGCTGCTGGAAGTACGGCGTTTGAGTAGCTCTTCTCGGGGTATCGTGGGGCGGTTCAATTAAGTGGCAGCTGTCGACAATGACTGACTT
>MNPL01004017.1:0-22311 GCA_002081605.1 Tropilaelaps mercedesae | reverse complement strand
GCTTTGTTTTGTAGCACGGGTATATACGAATATAATAGTGAAAGTAGTGGAGACATTGATCCGCCACAAAGGGGGTGGGCGAGCGGACCGAACTTTGGGGATAATAAATGGCAATGAAATACTACTTAGGCGGGTGGCTATTTTATAAGGGCCTAACTAGGCAAAGATCTCTCTTCGACTGAGCGATGGACGCAAAAGGACATTACGCCAAATTTCTAACGTTCATTAAAAACTAAGGCGATATAATGCTGGTGATGAAAATAATAATGGTGATGACGACTATAATTATTATATTGATAATAATGATAATGATAAAAAGAATAAAAACAGTACTAATAAAAAGTATGGTGATGTCGCAGCATAATAATGAAACATTGTATATAGGAGACGGAAACAAACAACACAACCCTAGTAAGAAAGTTATGATAATAAACTGTTAGTTGATAATGCCGCAAACAGTGATACACTTGTTATTCATTTATAACAAAGAAACCTTTTTCTGACGCGGAAATTTGCACGTGCCTGTACGTTCGAGTGATACGAACGATTAACGAAAAACATCCTTTCCGAGAAAAATGATGTGAAAACGATCTGATATTTGCAAATAATGGCAGCTACACTAATGGTTTTAGTTTTGGTTTTTGGCGTACTTGCATCGCTTTCTATAGCTAGGTTTCGGGAAATCCTTCGCGAACCAAACAGGTGAGAGCTATGCCAGCACTTACGCAAGAGACCTTGTAAAGAAAGCTTGAGCTATTGATAGCAGTCCTGAAGCCTTAAGGTAAGGTCGTGTAAGTGGGTGAATTATTTATGTATTTCACTAACATCTGCAGGTGTCCTTCTTTTTAAATAAACGCGCCGGGTTTTGTTTCATCCTTTCATTTCTGTGCTTGATTGCCATCAACCGGTTTCTCTACTACGGGTACAGGACGATGGCAGAACAGTCGCCCTGTTATTTCAAATGACAAAAGAATTCAAAGATATCGCTGCTTCCGCTTACATTTGTCGTCCATTAGCCTCTGCCAGGCTGATGCGGTGTCTTCATCCTTATCCATTCCAGTGAGGTCGTCATTGCGGAGTGCTGACCCCCTCTGGAGCGTAAAACCTATTAAGATTTCTACTCGCTCTTTTGTCGTATATGATCATCTCATTTATTGCCGTTAGTTGCTCGAGCATCGCCACGACAGGGATCACTTCATAGGAAACTCCAATATTTTGTGTACATACCCTTTACACTTGAGAGGCTGTTTTTATCTTACACACATCTTCTAGTCTGTCTCCTTATACACCATGGCTCGCATTAACCGTGTGTGGTTCCCTCATATAATTTTCTGAGACGCACCTTTAATCAACCCAGAATTCGGAT
Organism: Tropilaelaps mercedesae; assembly: GCA_002081605.1. Taxonomy (NCBI): domain Eukaryota; kingdom Metazoa; phylum Arthropoda; class Arachnida; order Mesostigmata; family Laelapidae; genus Tropilaelaps; species Tropilaelaps mercedesae. The sequence goes on along the minus strand of MNPL01004017.1, from coordinate 20,945 downwards.
GCTCGGATACAATATAGAATTCTGCTTGATTTAGTTTGGGACTCACTGTCGTAAAATAGTCATTGTCAGCCGCTTCATCGTTTTCCTGCTAGGGGTCATCGCTTATTGGATTTGGACAAAGCATAGCCACTCGCAAAACAACTTGTACCAGTCTCAGTTTGGTCACAGTTAGTATCTTCGACTCATGCCACTCTACTATGCACAAATGTTGCATTGCCCTTTTATCAGCCAAAAATTGAAGGTTTGACCCATTCTTTTAGCGACAAAGACCGTTATGCAGACAAGCAGCGTTACAATACCACCACCAATTTTATAACGGAACGCTTCGTCTTCCTTACTTCGTTCGTCCATGGTGATCAATTTAGCCAACGTACAATCGAGTAAATGGTCGATAGATAAATCGATACAAATGAACGATCCAATATCCACAAAATGCGCACTATTTGAACAGGTTCTACCTGTCACAAATTATCGTTGCAGAAAACAACCATAAATATCGCAGAACTGACCTGCAATTACGTAGGAACCTTGCCTGGTATATATTAGAGTTGTCATTATTATTGTTTGAAACTTATTTTGAATGCGAATTTCACCTTACTAAAATGGCCAGAAAACCAAACGTAAGGTGCACCAGTTTCCAGTCCATGCTTCCATGATTCCAAATCTCCAGAATCTCAATTTAATTATTTTAAAATTATAATCTGTCCGTTATCCAAACGTCAACGAAGCCAAACCTTATAGGGATGGAGTACTTGATACTGCGACCTTTTTCGGTAACTAGTTTTGAAACGCGACTCAAATATTTTTTTTTAAAGCTGACCATCAGCCAACATTTAACGCCCACGGTAGCAATTTTTGCATTACTGCGTAACGCGAAACGCGACTTAGCGAGGCAAGAGGAGCGATCCTTCTGCCTAAGTAGGCACAGAATCGCCGCATAATTTAGGAAAAGGGGTTGGCTTGCTTATTTGTGGCTAATGCATGGCTAGCTCTAGTCGACGTAATGGATGGCCAAATCGCTGAGAGTGGATTTAAAGAATTTATGGAGTTACCGCTTGTAATAGCATCACCTTCTCATTGCAAGCTTGGCGGAATAACCATTACATTTGTAAACTCTTTCGAAAGATTTCTAAATTGCTGCTACGAGAAAATTTGCCATAATTATGGGTAATCTCAACGTCATCCCGTCGCCTGATTCGCACGATTCCTGCCAGGTACACGTTTTTTTTCATGCTAAAATTATCGTAATGTCATGCAGTCCCAAACTACTGAAGACTAATGCCCACAAAGCCCCAGTTGGAAATACATACACGCGAAATGCATATCATCAATGGGTAAATTACAACCTATGGTCGAACGCTCCTCGCACAGAAAGTACTTCGCACCCTTTACTGAAGCCACTTGTCTATCGTCAGTGGCTCCTCCAGTGGGGCCTACGATGATACCCATGGGTCAGTATGGCCCGAGGTGTATATGATGCCGTCTAACGTAGAAGCGAAGCCGAATCGTAAAACAGGTGCTAATGTGTAGCGACTTGGATTATTTAAAGCTATTACTAGAATCTAAGGCTTTCTGCTGCCCACACTGAGTTAACTCGAATGGTTCACATTTCATTTGTCTCGTTTCATAATAATTTTACCGGCAAACGACAATGCTCGGGAACAGAAGTGTATGAAAATAGTGAATTACAAAAAAGGCTTTTTTTGCCGAAATTCGTCAACGTCAATCCTGGTAAATGTACCTAGGTATTGCCGATTGATTTATTCAATGATAATTATACGAGCTATGTTTCTCGTAACAGTGTGTGGAAACGATTCAACGGCATTAATAGCTTTGTCTTTTATGCGCTCACAAACGTTTCTTTTCCCACCCATCTTTTTGATATAGTCGGCTATAGTTGCACTATTACTGGAGGCGCATTCTATCGGTTCCTCAAACCTGTCCTTAAGTCCTTAAGTGAGGTAGCCCGCTCGACATGTAACTCTAGCGTACCTGAAGTGGAGACTATATGCTGCAACATTTCACGATTGGAGTTACATAGGTGAACTGCTTGGTCACGATCATGGAATCATCAACGATGTGCACTTTCAAAACCTCACCTAACGATCATAAGGGAAAACAATTCCTTACGTAATCTGGTTTCAAAATTTCCCACTGACACAGTCAATATGTTGCTCGAAGATCTACGTGCGATATAGAAAAAAGCCGATTCGTTATTAGTACGGAGGACTGTACCAAGAGTAACGTCTGTAACTGTCACTGTAACTATACCTGCATCAATAACAGGGACCGCTTTCGGCAGCTTAATAGGTGTCCAGGCGCGGATGGGTTTCATTCGCTCTTGCTTGTGAAGACGCTTCCTTCGTTCTGTTTCAGTGTAGGAACTTTTCCCGCTAGAACCTAAAGGCGGCGCCAAGACGGACAAACCGCAAAATCAAGGGTGAACCAAACGTCACTTGCAGCTAAATTAAAGCTAAAAGCTTAATTTCAATACAGAAATCCATCATAGATAGAGAGTCGTATCTCATAGTACTTACCGGACAATGATGTCTTAATGACAAGAGCGTAGCTAAGACAGACATGTGCTTCGAGTTGCCTCATCTTAAAAATCATTTTCACTTGTCCATATTCCATCAGCGCTGTTTTGTCAAATGAACAACGCTCGAAACCGTTAAGCATATCAGACGCAACGATGATTGTGCCTAATGAGGGGGTACAGCAATGAACGACAAAAAGAAACTCGTAAAACCGTTTGAGGGAAAAATCAATCTACACGTTTCAATCGTATGCGGCCATAGGCCATTAAACGATATAAAAAAAGCCTTGTATTGCCTTAACTCCTTGTCCACGCACAATTGGTGCTCACTTTGGTATTTTCGTAGAGTGCAAGTACTGACTCAAATTACGACTGCAAGCAGTCAAAAGAAGGCCACCTAAATGTTTTACATAGCAGAACGTGACTAATTTTTAACGAAGTCAGTCTTATTCCGTATAACCAGCTTTTCTGCATCTATCTATTACTCTACACCACACCACGAGAAAGAAGAAACACTCACTAAAATTCGTTTTTGCGTAAATCATACGTACAGCCAAGACAGTATACGCTATAAGTACATGACGTTGATTGTAAGTTAGCCCTATTTACTAATCATTTGCCTCATTCGTCTAGACGCTACAAAATATATTCATAGCTCATTCAACGCATATGCGCTGGCAAGATACGTTCGATATACACACTTTGTATAAACGAGTTTCTATCATTATAGCAACATCACATTCGCTCATTTCACAAGAAGCCTTCAAAAGGGTTAAGCAACCGGCAATACTAAATACATCAGCCAATACTTTTACAGAGTAATATCGCAAGGCAAGCGGCGTATCGCGAAGCTCTGCATGAATTAAAAATACCTCAATCGGCCGCAGTGCGGAGGGAAGCTCGATTTTGTTGTTAAAGTAGCCGATCTTCGACGGGTTACAGTTTAGCACGCCATCCACGTATACTGGTCCAACGTCGAGCTTTAATTCACCTCGGATAACTTTCAGCAGAAAACTTTTATCAGTTCGAGCTAAACCCGGAACACCAACGCATGAGCTTGACTCGATGACGAGATTCAGTACCTTACGATGAGCACGGGTGTCCAAACAAGCATTCTTTGAGATAACACTGCCTCTTCGGAGCAGTCGCTGGAATGGGATTTTAGTGAATATTGTTGCCTCCTGAAGTACGGTTTCATGAACGTTTCGGTCCGTTAGAAACGCATTTTGCTCCAAACAGATTTGTAGGTCCTTGGGAGCCTGCATTCGTTTCCGCGTGTCTTTAGCTGGCAAAAACGGGGTCATAGTATACCAATGCAGTCCACCAATAATGAAAGTTAACCCCAGAAATTGTGAAACCACCAGACCGACGTACATTTGACCTAGAACAAATGCAGAGGATTAGCATTGAAAGCTTCACGCTTGGGCACTAGGTTAATCAAAACGACGTTGGATAGGGTCTTGGACGTCTGTGTATAAAACTTGCGTTGCTCCTTTATAAAGAAGTGCTTTAATTAAAATTTCCCTGATTTCGGTATTTGTGACCCATGCGGAGAATATTTCGGCAATAACTGAAGATAACTTAGTCCAGAGGGTACATTTTCACAAGCTTTTAACTTTTTGCTCCACCTCGCTTTCTGGAATTTTCTGGCTCTTCGCAAGCTCGCATGGAGACACTGCTAAGGTTCTGCGGCTTTGCCCAAAGGCCAGTCGGCAGGCTCCCTAGACATGGATCATGTGCTTTTGTTCACAATTTTTTTCAGGTGTCATATTATGAGGTAGTTTGAAGCAGGTTTTCACTCATTCCTAATCATTTGTTTCTTTATGTTGGTTTTATTGTAAATAATATTAACGCATTAAGTTTTTTAACTTTCGTTCTCAAGAGGATTGCTGCTACTTAAATCCCTATCTAGAGTAGCATTGATTAATCTGTACACGTTTCTGTTCCGCGACTTTTCAAGTTTTTCATTTTTTCCATATGCGAATAATTTCGGAACAGCGAAGCTGTTCCAAAGCAAAGGGCCTATTTATTTCATTTTTTCTGTGGGGGGTTAGAGCGTAAGGTTTGAGGGCATGAGGCAGTTTGACCGTGTTTTACTATTTAATGATGTTTGTAGCTGATTGTAGTAGCTGATTGTAAGAAGTAGAACATAAAAAGAGCGTCGCCCACAAAAGTTACGTGTAAATGAAATATATCGCGTTATTTATAGTCTTGCCTATACGGTTTAAACCGAGTCAAAATTGCCTAAAACACATTTTGGGTAAGCTGTATCAGATCCACATTGTGTCAATTCCATTCGAGTTTGCGTCATTTCGCACAGTTTAGGCATATCCAGCTACGGCAAATTCCGCCAGATCTGAAAGTATAAGTATCGAGTGAGAGGATATACAGAAGGTTAATATCGTAGTGACTATCTAATGAACTGCGCAGTTGAGAATACGATTTTCAATTTATATTAATGTACATACACACATAATCGTTCAGGCATAACCGCACAGTACAGCCAATTAAATAATATGCATTACTGTACTCTTAATTCAACTCAGTGCCGTAATATGCTCAGAAATGATAAATCATATTTATTACACTTGTAACTTACTGATGCTAACTAGGACAATACAGGAACTCAGGAAGTAAGCGGTCTTTAAAAGTCCAGAATAAAAAAGATATTGGGTGACGAACGGCGTATGGTTTATCAATATAAAGTAGACGCTGTTGGAGAACAGAATGACTACGACAAGTACTTTGAACAGGTGGCGGCTGGCAGTATCATCCGCAGCGATTTCACGTAAGGATAATTTAATACCTAATTATCATGGAAAAACGATGTAAAAGCGATAGTTAGAACAAAACGCAAGTACTACGTGTGGTGTAATCTATCCTTCAATTCACTAGTTCCCCCTGAAAATTGTATCAACAACATAGACACATCCTCGGAACGACATCAGCCAACTTTTGTATTCACGTTTGTCTTGGATGTTGTGATGCGCGAGTTGTGTACAATTTCACTGTAGGGCCCTGGACGGCACGCATAAGATCTAAGGGGAGGAACACTTTTTCACGCATCTCTTTGAAAAAGGCTTTTTTGGCCGTTGCATCACTACATATGGGACAACTTCCCTTCAGATATCAACTCCAACTCCTCAAAAATAGTTTTAATCTGATGTTTACACATACATCCATGTCGCATGCTCGGTAGCACTCAGTTATCACTGTGCCATACTTAGCTCACAATATCAACACAAATCATTCAATGAGCGTCGTCAATTGAAGCTATTTATTACTCAATGACGCCCACTAAAAAATAAGTTTCACCTACAGATTTTGTAAGGCACAGTCTGCACATAGTCCGAGTGCAAACATAGTACATGCATTATTAATATATAGGTTAGAATCTAATAATTCACAAACAAGGTGTTCTCGGTACTGGTTGGTCTGTGATGTTTTGTCTCGCAATTCGTACGACACGGAGTCGTTATCGGGATATACGTTTCTTAGAGCCACGTTCAATAACGCCAATATGACATCCTTAAGGATTGCACCATTATTCGTATGAGCCTGGACTTTGGCGACAATCGACTAACTCAAGTTATCACCTTACGTGATGCCCAGACAAAACTCATATTTATTTCTGCGTATCAAACTTGACTCAAATTCGTTGCACGAGTATTTGTTTATGTTTGAAAAATATGGCTCTATCAATTTTAGCAGGCTCGAACTACGGTGGACGCTGTAACTATCTGATGTGTCTTTGTTGTTCGTAACGGCATCTACAACTGTCAAGTTGTTCCAGGCATAGTGCATAACGTGAGTGCCTTAAGAAGAACGGCTACCTGACGAGGTCCAAGTGAGCGCCCAATTCTATAAAGTGAGTGGGCTGAAATAGACAAAGCTAATTCGACTACTACTGTTATTCCATTAGGATATAAAGTCGTCATACCCAGTCGTTGCGGTCACGATTTTCAGTTATGACGCTAGTGCATTTTAGACACTAATGATGTGCTTTGCGGGCTCTATCCACGCGCAGCTGTTTTGACTGAGGCCACAGTAAACTATTTTACTGCATGTTGCCAAAAGTGGTTCAGCATCAATGAAGTCAAGTTTGATTTGACAAGTATTGTGCCGACAGGTATATGTGAAGATTGACCGAGCCGTTGGAATCGATAATTCGTGATAGTTCTTATCAGGCACGTTCGTCCACAGAAACTTTCAGCCCTTTTTTTGAATGAATTCTTTGTACTAATTTCTACTGCTATATTAACGCGTGGACGCTGTGAATTAATTTGATTTTCCGTCCATATGAAGAGAGCGCACACTAAGACCAATCCGGCTTGCTTCACAGTGCACAACAGAACCCTTGATCAGGCTGCGCAAATCATCACTAACGGTATTGTACGTCGCGAGCAGAGGTTGTATCATCAAGACCGGAATTAGACACTCCCTCTTAGTGCATGTCAGGCGCTAGTCAAAAAAGTTAGTTTATTAGCTTAATGGGGGGTGCAATCCAGTTTTGGCCAGCAGAAGAGGCCGTGCATTCAAGGACACAACCCCCTCGCGTCTTACATTCAGCCTAATAAGATTTAAATTCCTATAAGTAATGATAGTTTTGTGTTACTCCGTAATTACGCTCAGCAGGCTGGAGCCCCTCGTTCGAGGCGCACAGCATCCACGTACATCTTAACTGATGAGGGCGAGCACGTATATTTGTTATTCAAAATCTTTTATTTTTTCCATCAGGACTGATGTCAGCTACATCGATGGCTAAAATTGTAAAAACCAGTGAACCAGACTTGAATTAGCATGTTCTCTGTTACGGAGTTCCAAAGCATTTCGTATAATTTAAGATAAGAAAAGCGCACTTATTTGCGATAGCATGTAGATTTATGAAGAACGCTGATGGAAAAGCCGGTTTTCGCGAGCTGTCCTTGCGTGTGCGCGGAGCCAAGTTCTGACATAACTCTTTATCTGCTTTCCAGTACCTGCTATATCGGAGCCTTTCAATCCTCCTGGCTACGAAGGTAATAAATATTAGGGAATAGGGCGTGGACAGTTAGATACGCTATTACGATACTAAAGTAAAATACATGACGAGTGGAAGCTATTACGCAGAATGCGCATGTAGCCTTGCAAGGGTATGACGCGAGCAGGGGATTAGATTTCAAAAGTTTCTATTACTGCGCATTTTTTTGTAAACTTCGTGAAAATTTTGTATACTCGCAGAAGCTCGGGCATTGAAGTATTTGTCCATTGGTGACCTTAAAAACCTCTTATCGACTTCTGTTTTATTTTCAGAACACGTTTACCAACAATACTAGCATAATTAGATAGCTGTGCGCTTCGTATTCTGCGAGTACGATTTTCTCGTTTCAAACATGCATTGTTTCGTTTTGCGAAAATTATGTTTTGACATATCGTGAGGCAGTCTTCGAATCCACAGATTTGTCAATGATGTGAAATATGCGTTATAGAATTCCACATTTTTGACCATGTTATGCTGTGTAACTGCGCATAAATAAGTTTACTAGAAAACGCGATCATTGGAATGCAGGTGAAATGGCAGGTATGTTACGAACATGATTCAGTAGAAGAAGCGCATCCTCAAGAGCCAACTCTGCCAAGGTATAAGCCGATATTCTTAGCTTCGTTTTATTTGCATCCAATCGCGCGATGATTTTTTTAGGCGTCTCGACGTCGTCTGAACCCGACAAGCGGAATAGAAGTTTGGCGTGCACGCTGTCTTCAGCTGCTGTGACTATAGGTCCTCTCAGATCCTCTAAAGCCTCAAGTACTTCGCCAAACGACAGAGGCGCTTTTTTGATAGGCAAAGACTGTAATCAAGCTCTTATAAACAAACGTAAAACAACACATACTATAGGAGCCAATAATTTTAATATTAAATTACGTCACGCACCAATTGATCGTATGGCATTTACCCACATTTATAGTAGTGTATGTAGCAGCTTACTTCAAGCTCGGCCTCTGACATACACCGTACTGTTGAATGTTTTAAATGAATGTTCCGTCTTATTTTTTGGCATATCTTACATCTCAACACGGTGCAAACACTATTCGAGTTGAGCGGTCAGTTGAAGACTACATTTTAATAGCTTAGAGCAAATAGAAAAAACTGAAATAAAGTACTAAACGATGAAGAAACATTTCCTTACGGAAGTCCTTCCGTAGATACTGTGGTGTGCCCTCGTGAACAAGTTTGCCACGAGATTCCAAGCTAATCCGTGAGCAGAACAGATCGGCAACTTTTGCGTCCGTTATAAAGATCTCGATGGCACGCTCTCGTCTGCTCGCATGTAGTAAATGTAAGACCTGTGCAAAAGGAATAGATGAAAATACATCTTGACAATAATAATTTGCAAGAATACACGCGTTCTCTTAACTGAGTTAGTTTATTACTAGAAGCGTTCCGTCTGGCGTCATTCATCGATATCTTAAGTGTTAACATAGAGTAATCTGTATACGTGCTTATTCTTTTTCACCAGTGATAGGGACGCGTATGGAAAAGAGTTTTACATGTATTCTTATCATAAAAATCCAGTAATTTGTTTTTGTTTGAAAGCAAATTTGTTTGGATCCATCGAGTGTTCCGGTTATAATTTCGTTATTAGTAATATTTCTAAAATGTTTATTTCCGGAGATTAGTAGTGTTGAAGCCACCTCAGAAATAACTTAAAACTAAGTACAAGGACTAAGAGATAACTAAGAAATCTCTTGGTTTTCCTATTTGCTTTCTGCGTTATTGTAACATGCTGACGAAATCTTTCCTAGTTACTTCTCCGTATTTGTTTATGAAAACGGTTGATTTTCATAGCTGCACTCTTTTTCCACGAGTTAAAGCTCAAGGTATCAGAAATGTATTTTTTTAATTGCCACTTAATTTTTCAAGATAGAAAATTACATGGATTTTAGTTGCACATGCCATTATCTAGCATCGGAATTCACCTGTTATTGAATCCTGGGTTTCTTTTCGCTTAAACACTTTTCTGGCCTTATTTTTCTCAGATGAACGGTATAAACATCGGCATATTTCGTCGCGCACGATATGCGTTACCCAATTTTACCTATCTATCAAATATATACAGGCGGCACATGAAACGTACGAGTGTACCTCTGACGCAAGGTCAATTCATTAAAAATTTATCTTGTATTCTTTTTTTATATTTGTTATTCTTTAATCACTTATTTTGCAACAGGGAATTTGACAAGTTCCAACTTAAGCTGACATATTCCCTATATCTCAGCCGCTAAATTACCCAAAGGCTTTTGTAATTAATCAGTCCTTGGGCAATTAGGGATTCGGAAATATGACTTTCTTCGTGGAGTTTTTTGACATTGGAATTTCCATCAAGAAATGTTTGGGCGACCACACGATTATTGTATAAGGGGTCAACGTGACAAAAATAATGATTTTTTGATGGCTTTGCTTAGTGTTGTCACCAATAAAGACAAGAAGATTAGTCGTTACTTGTGCAATGCAGTCTTTCTCTCAAACGGCTAATCAGTGAACACTTCGAGCTGTCTTTTATATTAATAGCATGTGGTTAACCGTATTAAACAAACCCACTACGTTCCTACAAATTGTATGGTGAAAAGCTATCTAGATGGACAGCGTCGTGAGCTTATACGACTTGTTATCCAAATGCAATTAAGGTTTTTTGGTGCAAACAATTCCTGGCATGAAACTGAGGCATATTACGACACGGCTACTCTGCCTTCTGCACAAAGCGTTCGTTTGTACTAAGCACATGGCCATTGTCATCGAGTGTTAAAGAGTAACCAGAAACGTCGGTCTGTCGACGTGGTTAACAACTAATTTGTAGTGCTTAACTCGGAGGAAATTGTATCCATACAGGATGGAGCTAATGCGAGAAATCAGGTCAGCGAAATCTCCATTCTCGAAAAGGAGACTTCCGTTAGCTAATAAAATCGTTTGAGGCCGGTAATACTTGGTAGCCAGTCGCGGGAGTGTCCTGGCCCGTTAAGCAGCTAAATGCAAAGTCGACAATTGCCTTGGCTCACATGCTGTGATTACCAGTTAATCGTCTGTTCGATTGTTTATTCTAAGGCTCTCCGAAATCATGCGAGAACATATTCGAGTATAAAAAGGGAAAGTTCACAACGACCTTAGTTTCAGTTTGGTACTTGGAGGCAGCGTACCTTGCTATGTCGAAGCCATGCCTGCATACCTTTAGTAATAATTACGACATCTTTTGTCTACGTTTAAACGAATGATTCAATATATTTTGGCCTATAAATGAAGCGTGTTCTGTCGTGTTTATGTTTCTGCACTTGAAATCACTGTGATCATCGACACAACGGACCTGAGGCTCCCCTTGCAAGCCATTTTTGAAGTGTGGCTAAAAGATCAACCTGGACAAAATAGATGCCACGTAGTTTTCTGAGGTAGACTGGATCCATTGATGAGCTCAACAAATAGGAGCGTGTTTTCACTTCACCAACATACGGATTGGAAAGTCTTAAAACTCATTTTAGAAATATCACTGAGAATACGTATAACAAACGACTATAGACTTTACCCCAGCAATTTAATGGGGGTTTAAATAATGATCTTTAATTAAATATGATACTTCACAACAATATGCTACCAACTAATGGAGTACCCTCCAGCGTGAGCCCCTGAAGTGGTTTCCCGAGAATCGACACTACAGAAGTTCTTGAGAGCAATAATTATTGCTATTAACTTTCTTTGTCCTTTCGTGAGACGATCAACCGTGCAGTTCATAAGATTGGGCACTCCTATCCTAGCAAGTAGCTCCTGCGTGGTAAGGTCCAACTCCGCTAAAATAGCAAGCATTATATCGAGAATAATCAAAAAGAGTTGTTTAAGTTAAACAGTTGCAATGAACATCAAGGTTGAATAATAACTACCATGACTAAAAAACGAGTCTTCTGGCGATTGTAATTATGTGCCTCAATCATTTTTATTCTACTGTTCAGCGGTCACATGATCACCTATCGAAAAAAGTAGCCGTCAAACTTTTAAGGTCCGAAACGAGTGGAGAAAATGAACTAAGTGACCTCAAATGAAAAAATTGCGAATATTTAAGCGCAGTATGCGGCAGTTCCGCTTTACACCTATCTCTGCCATTGACTAGAATCACTTGTGCTTTTCTTTAAGGCTTGCGACGATGATTCAAACTCTGCTTCCTTTAACCGAAACATGGCATGGTGCAGATTATCCTTGGCGTCATAGTATAACTATTTACCTCTTTGTCATTCTGTGCTTTATTAATTTTTGTTTTATTTTCTTATATGGGTGTAATTTTGTCACCAACTGACGTTGAATCAAAAATGCCCAGTACTGGTGTGAAAACATATATGTACGCAATACATGTAACTAGCACACGCGTTGAGGTTAGCACGGGACCTTAAGGTTGATACTCCATTGTTCCATTTACACATACACAAGTTCGGACTTTTCTTGAATCACAACATAATAGCGAAAATAGCTGAAAATTTACGCGAAAATGTGTAAATTTTCAGCTGAAAAACCCTGAACTCATACAACTGAATGCCGAACTCATGAATTTAAGATTTCGTTTTCTAGCGCACTACACAAACGCCACGGAAAAAGTATTTTTGACTTTCTCTTCCCTAACAATGGCAAACACAGTTCCTAGCTGGTCAGTTTCGAGGTTATTTCTCCATAAAGTTAAATATTCTGCGTTGACACTTGGTCTTGAGCATGTTTCTTCATCAATTTTCTTCTAAAGACCATTCTCAATAAAAGCAAAATAAGAAATGTTTTTTTTTTTTAATTTCAGCGCTTGTTTCAGACTGCTTATAGGCAACAGCATTACTTTCACATAAGCGGTAGACATTGCTTAAGGAACTTTGACACTGAAAGACCTGTTGAGAAGCCCAGTTAGGTGTTGTACATTATGCCATTACGTATGATAGACACCCCTAGAAGAACAAAATGCATTATTTTAAAAACGTTGTCACCGAGTTGTTTTGCATGATCTGTTCGGTTTGAGTGTTATTTGTCCTGAAAGACATCTTTAACTACTCAGAAAATATCTTCTATTTTAGGTGAGCCTTAATTAACTTCCACATTTAGATCGTTCCTTCACTTACGGGCGCCGTTAGTTTTCGCAATTTCTGCATACGATTTTTTAGGTATCTAGAGATCTATGTAATCGATTTTTATATCGATGTTCTCTGTAGCCATCCAAGTTTGAGAGGCCTTGAAGATCATAGCGACTAAACATCATTTTGGACTTTTTGTATGGCACTCGCATGCACACCTATGTGATGCTGTGTTTACATCTATAATGTTTCTACTATCAAGTTATAGTATATCACACACCTTGTACTTTTCTTATTTTTCAATACTACATATTGATAGAAATCAAACTTGATATTGCGTTTTAGTCTGCAAGAACGTTGAGGCAACACATGCCTTACACAACGCAAATCTTTTTTTTCATTTATTATGTGACGACCTATATGACATGGTTTAACTGTCCCGCGCCATAAGGAGACTTACACGGTCAAGTTAACGACTAATAAGACCATCTCGGCATAAATTAGTAAGTAAATGCTGGGGCTTTCACACGCTGCATATACTTAATCGACATATGCAGACAAAGCATCCGAACACAAAGACGTTCCGTTATCTGCCCACACCTCTATATCTGAACATATTATATAAATATATATATATATATATATATATATATACAAATTTTAGTTTAATCTATGATTTTATTAAAGCCTCTAGCATAAATTTAAACAAAGCTACGATTTGTGCATGTACCATTGTAAAGCACTTCGTTTAAGACGGAATTAAACAAGCTTGTCCCTCTGCGTGACAATTTTTCACGAACTGTGGTCGTCGAAATGTCAGTAGGTGGCCGTAGACATTTGCGATATAGCTTTTTTTTGCCACGTACGTCGGAAGTCTATGTCTAAAATAGCTGACGTTGCTTTGAGTGCATGACGACCTCAACACACACACCCTTGGTTTCGTTCTTAACCTCAACAAACCAAATCGCCCCGACGCTTACAATTAGATGGAATAGTAAAAACCAGAACTCGAGCTCAATGCCTAGAATTAGATCTTGGGACTTCATAATCCCTCGGATGTAGCAGTCTTGGTCGCCATACTCACCCAAAGAAAATAATCATAGAGAGTGACTAAATGGTATGCCCAACCTTTAACGTAATTTTACAATCAGGAATGAGTCGTGTATGTTCGTATTTAGTAAAGCTACAATCATCTTCGATTTATCATATACTGGTTTTGTTGTCATTTAAGGAAATTTGAAGAGGTGGAAAGAAACTGTATAAACTAGTTAGTCTATGATTATTAGTGACTTCAGTCATTTCAGTTTACGACACAAAGCTGTATTGCAGAATGAGACGGTAAAATTGCAAAGGACAAGTACATCTCGGTAATAAAAAATACAAATGTAATGGTTCAAAAAATCTTTTTATTCTTAAAAAATGTTTACGACCAAATGCGTACGCACCTTTGAACAGACCGAAGAATTGGGTTAAAGATAAGTGAAGCGCCAAAGATAGAGAATAAGCGAGTAAGTTTACGCCGAAACAACCAGAGTGTGCAGTGACAGGAAAGATGCCTATAGCAGGTATCAGAGCGACTTAGGTCACGAAGATGGTGGCGCCCCTGGGGTCTAGTCAATAAAAACGCAACTGCATTAAGTATATCACATTTACGATGGACAATAAAGGGGCGTCGGGATCAGCTACTGTGAGCTTACACACAGGTAGATTACATACAACGTGCAGAAAAAAGCTTGCCTCACTCTCAAATGAAACAGAATCCACGGTGATGCCACCTATGTGCTTCTCAAATAGGTTTCTCGGTATTTTTCCAAGGAAATATAGGAAGAGATAAGATAAATAAGTTAGAACATAATTTTCATGCATTTCGATGATGCAAATAGCACCGAAGTCAAATTTGCGAGGGATCATAGCTGTTAGAGATGTTAATTCAAAGCTTTTTTTTCAGTGGACTGTGGGCCAAAGACCTAGCTGATTAGATGTACTCTCCAATTCAATGCATGGCATATTTAGTTTTTAACTTCCAACTAAATACTTTTTAGGTTATTTCTACTTTTATACGAAAAAATTAAATAGTATATTTAAAGTCGATACGACACCCTTAAGATATAAAAATCCCTGAACTAAGCGCTTTATATAACATGTAGTTCATTTTCTAGTTCTTCTGGTACAACTCCCACTTCACGTGTTTTAGCTTATTCACTAAAAGTTCTTAAAGTAGTTTATTATACCAATTGTAAAATTATATGCATATTGTCTGGCGTTTAACACGTTTGAATATCCACTGTAAAAATGGTTTACGAGGAGGAGGATGAAGAAGATATGGAGGAGCAAGAAACATGTATTTTTGCTTTTAAAGCTATCGTGTAGCATTTCGTTACTTGACCAAAGAGTACGGTTTCAATGCTTCAAATGCTACAGACATTTTTGTGTTTTTTTTATTTTAAAAGAGTACTAAAATATACCTAAATTATGTAACACTGACGATTGTATAGAATGAGCAAAGGAAACAAGATGGTACCGTTACACTAATGTAGGCTATTATTCAACAATAATTACAGTTAGTTATACAAGCGCTAAGATTTCAATAGAAGTTTCTGCTTCAGATTTATTCAGTTTTAAAGAGATAGCAAGCGTCAAGAGTTTACAAGAGCAACACACTTAGATTGTTTGATAAAAATAGTTCAGTAATAAAACGTGTTGGATACCTCAAAACAGTTAGGACTCAGGTGTCCTAATGTGAGAGCGGAGATTTGGCTTAAAACTACAGGCTTTGCCGGAAACGTAAGATTTCGTACCAACTTTCCATAGAGTATATCAGTTAGCGTCAGCGGTAAGATTTCAAAATGGGTAGCACCTATACAAAGTTGGTTCGCGACCAGATGCACCATCAAATTGCGTAAGGCCATAGCACTTATATCAAACCGAGTCAAAAAGAAAAAATGTATAGACGACCTGCGTAACTTCACGTTAGTCTAAGTAAAAGTCGGCCGTAGCCGCAAGATTAGGTACAAAGCGTTCGTGGGGCTCTAGCTGTGCAATTCGTCTCTGTCGCTACAGCCTAAGCGGAAACGACACGTACAAAATGCAATAGTAAAAAGAGCACACTCGAACAGCAGGATCATTCCTGCTGTTCTAACCGAATTTGCTTAGGAAGTCTGGAAGGTTTGCTTCGTGATGGGCTTCACGGTGAGCCATATATAATAAAAAAACAAAAGAAGAAGCCACAGACAGGAACTTCCGTATC
Organism: Tropilaelaps mercedesae; assembly: GCA_002081605.1. Lineage (NCBI taxonomy): Eukaryota > Metazoa > Arthropoda > Arachnida > Mesostigmata > Laelapidae > Tropilaelaps > Tropilaelaps mercedesae. The sequence goes on along the minus strand of MNPL01004017.1, from coordinate 5,097 downwards.
ACACAATAAAACGCACGAAATGAATTGTAAGTGGAAAGTTTGAACATGCATATTCAGTGTATATCCAAGCCAATAATGTGAAAATAAAATGTACTAACATAGGCTACCACATATGGAATACTTGACTGTATACAGCTGAAGTCTGCAATAGAAGCGGTGAGATACAACGTTGAGCCCTAGAGGATTACACGATTCTGAACTCGAATTCGCCTTTCGCTGCTGCCGTGGGATTTCTCGATTTTCCACCCAAATTATTTTTTACGAAGTTGCAGTAAGTTGAGGTGTACCAAGTTTTGGCTGCTTTAGGAGTCAACTTCATAATGCTGCTATGTCGCAAAATATATGTATAGACTGGAATTGTAGCAAAAATAGGAAGCCTACCGTGGAAGGAAATTAATACTTTCCGCAGAAGAAATATACTTCAACATTATAATGCTCCTTTACTGTGGAATTCGGCCTACGATGATGTGCTGTATCGAAATACTAAATGCGTATAACGTTAACTGAAATGCTTATATTATACGGATGGAACAGCAATTTCACAACACTAAGTTAGTTTTAAGTTCAAATTTATCAGTTGTGGTGGACGACAAATTCTCGCACAGTATTAAGCCCTGAACAAATAGCCGTTGCCAAGTAAAACCGTAGCCCATTCGATGAATGAGACATCCTTTTTATCACAGCATTGACTAGGAAAACGATGTCGCTCAGGATATTCTTAGTGAAGAATATCCTGAGCTTTTTAAATTAATTAGTTTTTTAAATTAATAAATTAATAAAGAAATTAACTGATCAAGATATTTAAGTGTGACCATCACGGTCTTTTCACACGCCTTTAACAGACAGCCAACAAACAAGTCATCAACAAGTTAGTCACTTGCTTCTACGTACACACGAATATATCTATCAAAGGCATTTATTTTAACAGACAGCTTAGCTAATAATTGGCTTATCGACTGTGCCTTAAAAAAGGGGTCGTAGTCAGTGTAATCAGCGGGCATCTCAGTAATGGCAATGTTGATTTTGTTCAGGAGATGACTGTGGAAAGCCACCATCCTGCCCAGCATACACAGATATCCGTTTCGGGGAAAGTCCTTTTGGGCAAAATAATTCGCCTGAGGAGCCCTGGAGGAACGATCTGAAATGACACCACAATCGAATGCGAACTGAATAGGATGGAATGCTGATTAGGACTAGACACAACTTAGCTGTACCGGCATGTGGGCGGCTGTTCAGAAAATACATTCATGACGTAATGCATCATGCAGGCAATGATGGGACTTTTATGATTAGCGTGTATGTTAACTGGACGTTAATGTCATCTTGAGATAAATTCTATCAATTGTAAAAGCGACAGCATTTTACGCATTCGGGTCTTTGAGGCAAAATATTGTGAAGAATGAATCACGCATGTTGCATATTTTATCCTGGACAAACAGCTGCTACAGTTTCATTGAATTTCGACAGCGGATGATATCGAAGTTGCTAGCTCACATCTGTTAGTAATCATTCGACTTAATTCATTCAGACTCATGCAATTTATGCGGCATACGATCTTGTGAGAACTCTAAAGAGATTTAAGCAAAATGTAGAAATTTAAGGCCAGCCTCGCAGATCTAGGGTTTGAGTAGCAGGTGGATAATATTAAGCGGTTTCACCTGAAGTGATCAAAATATAATACATTGAATAACAATAGCTATTTTACGTAACTCGTCTTTGCTCGAAGCGCCCTTACGACTTGCGAGAGCTCGACCATGTGTTGGGGGTAAAAAGTTTTATAAACTCCCACAAAATGCCAGTGCAAGTGCAACTAGAGAACGAGAGCTTAAAACATGACACTGAAAATGTCAAAAAATTAATTTTAAAAATACTTTCACGTTAACTGAGAGACATTGCTGCATAATGATTTCTGTGAATTTATACTCTACTATTTTGCTGTTCTTATCTAACTATGCGTCCCAACATATCTGCGATGGCTTCGCATCGTGTATGTAAGAGGCGTATGGTAGCTTGCGGTATTTCATATAACTACAGAATAAAATTGCAATCAAGAATTCTGGGATTGAATCCGTACGTTCGTGCACGTCGAAATCGAAGCTTTCTTTAATCTTTTTGTTAAGAGAGCCGATTTAACATTACTTGAAAGCTTGAACATCCTTAAGATGTGGGCCGGAAATAAATCGCTTAGTGAACTAAATGACAAATGTTTAAAATACATTAGTATTTTAAATATTGCCACACATGCTGTAAAATTATGATTACTGTTACATACCTCGGTTTGACACGGAGCGGTGAAAACTTCCTTAGATAAGCAGAACCCGCATAAGGCTCCAACACTTTTGAATTGTGAGATGCGTTGTTTATTTTGATATGCAAGGCCAGGTCACTAGACCTAAAAAATGTAATATGTTTTTGCGGGGCCAACTAATGTAGAAGTCTGTCCACTGATCAGTTGAATTCGTAGTAAAATTCAGGTCTACTACGCGGAAATATGGCATATATACGCTCAAAAGTGTCTGCAAGGATATTTTACACGAGAAATACCATATTGAAGTCCACGAACCTTTTAGTTTACTGCGTGTGGAACAGCTAACATTGTCGTTCATTTTTGTATAAGGTTTGGAAGGATGCAAAGTAAAAAATTATATAAACTGATAAAACATTGAAATAATAATCTAATAATATTTCGTACTGCTAGTAATTCAACAGTGTGTTCAGTCCTACATGCATTAGTCAACACGGTCATGTTGACCGTCTGGATCTTGTTTGTAATATGTACTTCTTGTACGCATAGCTTTGTATAATCAGGGTTGCTCAAATAACGCAAGAAGCAGCTCTGCACTTAAAACGGGAAGGTACCAAAAGCTCAACGAACATGGAAAAAAGTGCTCGTATCATTATAAACCGCTTTTCCGCCTAACTAACCAAGATACTGGTAAAGGGTACGCTAGAATCAGTTGAAATATATTTGATCTCTTCCTGCTATATCAACCTCAAAAGACATGGTAGAGCAATCCACCGGACATTTAGACAAGTTGATTAACCACATGCACGGGCAGTGTCGTCGGAACAGGTGATCCAGCCCAGGGACTTCAACGCAGAATAGAAGGCGCGAAAGCTGTTTCGTATGACTGCAGTCTGCTTTTGTTAGGTCGGACAGCTGCTAATGTTCGTGAAAAACGTTACTAGCAGCCAGCCTTTTGTGGCTCGGAATAAGAGTGACAGCGTATAGGCTTGATCTGCAGTGACGGGCTAGCAGTCTGCCTAGCAAGTAGACTAGGAAAAACCCAGATTCTGTGGCGAGCGGCAATACATCATGTGCAAGCTATTTTCCGCTTTCGTTCTGGACACTAGGAGTGGTTAGTAGCCTCCCGTGGAAAAATATACGAAACACTTCACTAAGCGGAGACAGCGGTCCTACGTCATCGAAATTGTCTTCGATCAGTTACATGTCTACTCAAACACAAGCAAAAGGCTAATGCAACCCAGTTTGTAGCGGCCTATCTTAAAAACTCTTGTGCTGTTTTTCGGAGCAATGTAAGGCAGCTTACAACCAGAAATCTGGCATATGGAAATAAACATTCCTCGACGACATATACTAAACGTATGGAGGAACTCGACGGCCGTCTCGCTCAGACGAGCCGCGGTTACGTAGACAAGAACTGGTTTTGAGAACTCCATGAGCAGAGGAGTTCCCCACATGTCTTTGTCGCGACAAAGAGCGTTTGCCAACGCTCGAAGCAAGAAAACCCCTCGAACGGCGTAGAAACACGCGAACTAAACACTGAACGGTCCAGGCCGACATTTTAGGACAAGCCTATACCGTATTGGGACAATTACCGATATCGGTGAGTATACCAACAAAGCACTTCGTCGCGCATCATATCGGAATAGTTGGGAGCCTTGCGCGCTCGCCCCTAAGGTATTTGGCTAACCGATAAGAAACACGTTTTAATCATCAACCTTGCTCAGAGGGGGCTTAGAAAAGTATACAAACAGATATGTTTATATGTATACAGTTATATGTATGTTTTATGTAAACAGATATGTAGCTGGCTAAATGTATCAGAGAAACCCACCACGCACGGATGGCGGTGGCTCATTATACCGGTTAAGTATTTTTCTAATATTTTAGTGTGATTTCTACCTTAAACGTGCCTAAAAGGAAACGAAGAGCTCTTGTGGAGAACCTAGAGAATTTCGGGGATAACAGGCGGCGTTCTACAAGCAGCATGTCAGCTTGGAATAATGATGACCTGATGAAAGCTGTGGTGAAGCCGAACTTGCCCTTCAAAGGAAACGAAAAACTGGCAGAGGAAACACCGGCAGCATGGCAGAGGGAATGAGGATTGCCATACTGGCTAAGGAGAGTAGAACACAGTTGCGCAGTCATCCGGCCGAGATGCCAACTAGATTGATTCAGGGAGAACCTCAGCCATTTACCCACTCAAGCTGTGTATCAAAAATATTTGTAGGACTGACCATCGGCCAGCATTTAATATGCACGGTAACGCTTTTTGCATTACTTCGTAAACCCGGCACCACAAATGTAATCTTATATCAGAGGGGACCGGGCCACTATACCAACGTGTCTCCCCCGATCGCACACGAATGCATCAAGCCACCAAGCTTGGCACACTATATATGAGCCACGATGTATCGTCGTATTTGCACAGGTTTTAATAGAGCGCATAGGGCAAATGGATTGTTTGCAAGTTAGGTAACGAGGACGGTAATACGGTAAGGCCATAAGACAAAAATCTTGCCTTTCCCCCATAGAGTTGGATTTGCTCAGCTCCTTGATTTCACCTCTTCTATACACATAACATAAATCTAAAGGATAAGATATCTCGGGTCAGTCGGAGTGCTAATTAGAAATGAAGGTAGTGAAAACATGTTAGTCATTTTAACAGATCGCACCACTTTCTTGTAGTTATAGATAAACCTCCGCGCAAAATCTTGACTGGCAGTAGATAAAATTTAACTTTAACTTCGTCGGCCAACTCGCACAGAGTCTCAGAAAGATCCTGTTAGCCGCGCAAACGGACAGTGGCCACGATATATATATATATATATATATATATATATATATATATA
>MNPL01004016.1:42703-54637 GCA_002081605.1 Tropilaelaps mercedesae | reverse complement strand
ATATATATATATATATATGTATATATATATATATATATATATATCATGGGAAGGATATATGTAAAATATACTTTACAAACCGAGATCGGACTCATAACAGCATGATTAAGATATATATATATGGTCTTTCCCAATAATCATCTTTCCCACTTCACTAATGAACTCTTTCGATCAGATGATCGTATTTTTTTGTGAAAAAATGCGTTGTGAACTCTGTATTCTCGTGTGTAATTGTTTCTATCGTAGACTCGATGTAAAAACAATGTTCTTCGGTATATCATTAATCAATATGTTGAAGGTGACCAGGAATACCAGAGTATACATCGAAAGACGTACTAGCCCAAGTGCCTTGACAATATCGTCAGTTGAGTTACTTCTCCGATGTACAAAAATAGCCGCAACGTAGCATAAGAATAAGAAGCACTTTGTAAACCAAAAAAATGAGGTCCTTTAAACTTCACAAGCACGCGAATCGCATAATAATTGGAGGTCATTTTTTCCACGTGCTTTTGCCATCCAGGATTCTCGTGCAAGCGTAATCTTAAGTACTTGGATGAAAGAGATATTAGCACCTGCATTTCGCGAAGCTGAAGAGTTTAGAGACATTGACGGCTGCAAATGTCGAAAAAAAATGTAACTTGTTTTGGCCCTATTGACAACCGTGCCAAACCCTTAAACACTTCTGACCGCATCCTTTACCTTTTCGACTGCAGCTTGTATGTTATATTAAGCTGACTCAAAGAGACTCTAAACAGTAACGACGTATTATCGATGCAGGTTACAGCCTCGTAGTCGTGACACCGCAGATTTCTAACAAAATGCAAATGACGGGTATAATAAACATCAGAAGACCGAGCAGAAGGTGGAGCTTCAAAGAGTCCCAATGGCAAGTGTCCATCTTGACGCCGCCACACTGCCAATCTTTACAATTGATTTTAGGGTTTAAATATACTTAATTAGTATCATATCGATACGATTACGAGAATAAACTCTGACGCTTCCTTACGAAAATTTTATCTCTATATAGGAAATACTTTTGTTGCCATTGGATTATATTATATGCCATTGGAATTTGGTCACGGACGCCTTGAAGTGCTGTAGCCCAATTCCTTTCAGTTACGCTACAGGCTTTTAGGCTGTTTAAGGAAGTTACTCTAAACATTATTGCCTTTTGGATCACCACAGCAATAATAATGGCACTCCGTAGGCCGGTTGGGTCTATTATATTATTTTTCGTAAAAAAGTACCGCTGTAGTGCTGTTCCTAAAAATCACCGGCGATTATTGTTATATTATTTTAATATTATTTTTGAGATATTCAAAATATTTAAGAATTTCAAGGTAAGAGCCATTTAATACTTACAGTTCCTCAATAAACTTATTTGCATTTAGCGGCCCACTTTTTCACACTATAATTGTGCGATTTCCTTCATTGTTCAATATTGTTCCCATATTCCCCTTTTTTCTTACCCCTCTGATTCCAATCGCTGTACGCTTCATTTCTGTCTTCACCAGTTTCCCTCGAACCACATCGATTCTTTCATCAACTTTACATCTCCTCTAGAAATGCTGGATACAACAATTTGCGCTGCACTAGTGCAGATGAATTGTGTATTATAACGATTAGCGTGTAGGAAATAAATGTTTTCAAAACCATTTCAGATACTAAAAACTGAAATCTAATAGCTTTGGCAATTGCCTTTCCGGGAAACAATAACAGACCAAAGAGGCCCACAGAGCAATACCGGAAAGCACCACTTGATGGAGATCACAATATGCCCAGCTTGGCTTTCTAAACGGTAAAGAGATTTGACATAGATAAACTAACTGACCAACAATTCATGTCGACGAACAAAATGACTTCGTTAATATTATGATCGAGCGGCTCTCTGATCTGAAAGAGAAAAGGCGCATAGCCCGTGGACAAGTCCGTGGACATTGCTGTTGCGAATATCTAAGAGCAGAGCTTCATTGACCTGGATAGTTTTCGATGGTCACTTTTAGACATTTTTGACCGTGCATTTAGGAAGACTTTATCTATTAGGGGGCGCACACTCTGTACTAAGGGTTGGATTTCATTTGCCATTACATCATAAGTCCCATTGGAACGACAAAAATGATGATGATGATATTTATGGTGCTTCTCGGGTAACTCCGGTCTCAACGACAATCTATATAGAAAAAGGCTTAATTTGAATGTCAGAGTTCTATTTGTATTGATCACAACTAAATAGAGAAAAGGAAAAGTGTGCTAACGTTACCTTAACATACCGTTTATTTAATTAGAATACGTCAATTTTTCTCCTTATTATTTCGTTCCAACAAGAATACGCTTAAACATATCACGATGCACGATATTATCTGCTGTTCGCTCTCGTGGCGTTGCTGTAGTAGTTCTCAAAGATGCCCCTTTCATTGTATGCTATTTTTTTTAATAATTATCTCTGGTGCAGACGACACGTTAGCGACAACGTGCTTAAGACAAAGTATGCACTTCAATCGCTCCATCGACTCGGCCGATTACCTGTTGGTATTAAAATGAATCAGTTGAGCACAATAACAAAGCATAATTTGCTGCACTAGTATCTGCATATATACACCACTATATACACGACTCGCCATGCATGCCGATCTCAATGTGATGTAAGTGTTACTGTATTAATAATAAGAAAGGATGTGAGATGTCATTGCTTTCATTTTTGTTGACATGCATCACTTGTGAATCGCGCTGGTCCATATGAGCCTGCGTGAAATAGCTATGCGCTTAGGTAGACGGCGTGGCTCGTCTTCCTGTTAATTCATTATTGTAATTGGTTTGACCTATATACAAAGGGTTTCATAGACGAATTACTTTCATTACGCGATTGCGTTTTTTTACTAAGGCAAAATCTTGTTACATCTAAAGAACTTTTCGAAGTAAAACTACTTACAAGTAAGTTCATGTCGGGCGTCTTGTGAACGCTTAGACACTGCACACTGCAATAGAAAAAATGTATCTTTGGCTATAAGTGAAATTGTTTCTGACGCGATGTGCACGTGTTAACACACACGTTTGTGTCCTTTCGGGGCAGAACTCCGTAGATGCAGTACACATTTTTATATATCTTTCCGGTCGAACTAAATTTTCGTTGCCGTATGAGTCTACTACACGTAAAGGTCAAATATACTTATTTCCTCGTACTGTTTGTGTTTGTGCGAATAGCCGAGAAACGTACTTTTCATAAAGCGGTTGGATGTCGGCGGAGAAAAGATCGAGTCGACAAAGCTGATGATCTGTGTTCACGAGCAATGCCATTGCATTTCCCTAAAATTTAAAGTTTGACACAACCTGCTGATTTAGCCAGGACGACTATGAGTTCTTGCAGGAACTAAAGTGGTTAAGTGCTATCCTGTTCGCAATGTAATTATCGTACAATTACACAAGATCACAGTGAAACTCTCAAATTTGCAACTTGGTGTACCAAATTTCCGGTTAGTTTTGGTCAATTATTATGAGTTCAGGCAACGCGTGATAATGGCGTAAAAGAGTATAAGAACGCGTAATTGAAGGTAAAAGTCGAATATGCTACACAACGCTTGGTAACCCGAGGTTCAATGAGTGGCACATCTCAGACCTGCAGGTAAATGTGAACTCAGGCTCCTTCGTGGAAAAGTGGGCCCGGTGATCTACTAGCTTATTTTATATAACAATGTCGTTACTTTTATTAGCACTCATAGCTAACGAAATAACATTTTTACTGAAAAAAGTTATAATTTGCCAATGAAAAATATTAAATATATCCTTATTCTTAATTCCATCTAATCGTTTTAATGGTTTGTAAAACATTATCTAAAAAAGAAAAATGAGGAAGTAGAATATTAAATAGGTGAAAAAAGCGTATTGAATTTGCTTACTAAATATGAAAAGATCGACTGTGATTATGACTAATGGGGCCTACATTATAAACACGCCTAATCTGAAACAAATAACATATAATAGCTAGTCGATGGCGATTATGTGCCACCAAAACATACTTCTGTGTGGAATGACGAACTGACGATACTGGTAACGGGTGCCCAATGTGTCACTGTCCGAAGTGGATAAGCAGAAACCCGGTCGAATATGCGTAGAGTACTGCTAGTATTTGTAGTGCCGCTTGCAACCACTAAATGTCTTCCAATTCCGCACAAGCATGTCACAGCTTCAGATGGTGCTGAAAGATGCTTCTGAGGTTACGACAGATTTGTGGCGTAAGGTTCGGCGTATTTACTATTTTAGATATTTGTTACTGTTACATATTTTCGTTTAGGCGTTGACGATTTAGTCAGTGCTAGTTGAGTTTACTACTTGAGAGGCCACAAACTTAGAGGATAACACGGCGTGTGACTGTCTATTATTCAAATGGAATAGTTTCCAGTTACCTTCGACCACGTCAATGCCTGTAGGTCTGGATGCATAGGTCTTAGGGAACTTCGGTGCTGCGTGGCGACTCAGATGAAGGACTCCTCCATCATCTTTGCCAGCAAAGAGCTCCAGATCTGTGATCCGTAGAATTGAATTCAAAGAGAACTGCGTTTGATAATATACTTAATTATAAATGTAAATATATATTCTTGAATAACATATTTCGTTTATAAAACGAAACCGCACTTCATGTTTTATAAGATCTTGCGTGAATTGCGCGTAATCTGGTCTTGTTGTTCTTCGTATTACAATCGTTGTCGCTTACTAACACCGTTGTCCTTAATGTAATCATTAGGCTCAGTATTGTCTATAATGTTTAACCTGTTGTTTTCGATATAATGCACGTTTGGCCAGCTTTCCCTCTGCGATTTTGGTTCCGGAACCGACGCTCTAGTTGTTGATGTTATCACACATGCTATGTAACAAAGACTGTTATCACTGCAGTTTAACGAACGACTTACCGATAACGGCGAGACACGTAAACTGAACGTTGTTTAGCGACAACTTTACCCCAGCTGATCGAACAAGCTTAATCATTGACTGGGGTGCTACAACAAGGTCTTCGAGGGCGTTATCCGTTTCCTGAACACACAAAACATAATCTTCAACTCATAAAGCCTTAGCATTGTTGGATATTCGATAAACTATTAAAAAGCGGAGTATTTACAATTAACTGTTATTCAGTTAGATAAGTTTTTCCTAGGATAGTCGAGTACTCCTTTGAAATGTTTTTGTGATTTCATAAGTTATAATACATAGGGTCATTTGTGGGGAACATTTGGGTTGACAGGAAGATAACAGCTTTCTAAGCTCATAAATTCGTTTGACAAGGTGAGTCATCGAATTCTATAGAAATTTCCAAACTGATACTAAACAGCAAGCGAGCCCTGGTGTAGTGTTTAGTTATAAAAGGTGTGTCAGGTGTACTAGCGTGCCGACGATTACAGCGGCTGACAATGCCAGCATGCGAAAAAGAAATCTCGCACGAAATTAAACGTTTCGATGTCTTAAAAGCACATGCGCATTTGGTATATCTTATCAACGAAGAACTATTCGGTAGAAGTTCTATTTTAAATAGATCAGGCCTTTTCAATACTACAACAACAATAACATAAAATTTATGCGCTTTAGGCTATTACGCAAACCTTCTATTTTATTGTTTCAGAAATCTTATAAGATTGATTATGGCATTTCATTGCAAGAGTTACGCTATTTCAAATGTTCGTAAAACAAATTTCTTCACAATTCTGAAAAGTTTATAGGCACTCGAGAAGTCTACACACCTGAATTTGATATAACGACCAGAAGACGAGATGCCCTTCGAAGTCTAGCGTGACCACAGACGTCTCCTCTTCATCATCGTTGAAATCTCCACGCCTAAAAAAGTTTTAAAGAATGTATATATATATATATATAGTTGTCGTATGCATAATGCTTTTCAAGAGGCAGGCACATATGTTGCCACAGTCCTGTATGTGTGGCTCTAGCTAGTGAGCCGGCCTCTATCGCCTAATCTGGTGGAAAGGTATACGATAAGAAAATGTTATTCTTACTTTGCGGTGAGGGAACAGAGGCCTACAATTTGACAAAGTTCCGCATCTGCCAGCGCTGAGCTAAAAGCAGCCGCCCGTTTTGGAATCATTACTCCTCCCCATCTAATCAGATAAATACAACAACAGTTAGACGCAAGAAACATTAATGCAATATCAGTATTATGCTTGTTTTTTAAAAAGTATAAATTTTGTTTCCGCTTTATCGCGTATTTCTCTTCACACTGTTTTACCCTCGATCTATTTATATGCTTATATTATCTATACAACATGAAGTATGTATACACTTGACGCGAATTTATTACGTGGGTAGATGTCAATGTTCAGGTGGGCAAGTACGTCTCACAGTGACTGTGGAAGATGTAGGACTAAATTGACAAAAGGAGTATGCCAAAAACGTGACATCCAGAGCATGAGCTTCGAGAGTGGCTTTGTTGCCCCCAAAAACCTAAAAGTATATTCACATTTGATGAAACGAATACAGTTTCTCATAACAGCATTTTAATTCTATAAGCAGAAAAGTTCTATATATTACTTTACAAAACCGGCATTTGGCGTCAAAGAGGCCGTAGTGCGACGTAGGTCCCAAGCAGCGAGGCTACTGTCATCGAGAGTAGCAACGATGATCTCATCGCCCAACCATATCACCCGCTGGGGGGAACTCCGGCAGGTCAAAAGTCTATAACGAATTAAAAAAACATCAACGGGACGCATATTTTTATCCCTCAAGTAGCGCTCTGTTGCCGAAAGACACACAACGGTAGCTAGACTATGATTTTGATTATTCCATATTCTGGCAGTCAAAGATAGACAACGTGGAGATCGATTTTTGGTGGTCAAAATATCACTGATTTCACCCTTCACGTTAACAAGAGCAATGAAAGTACACCAGGGAATAAACACGCAAGTAGAAGAGTTACTCTTTAGGCCGCGCAGGTTCCCGAGAGTCCCAAAAACCGAGAGCACTCATCGGTCCATCTTCGTTTTCTCTTCGGTGCATGCCGAATACGCATGCCAGACGGAAATGCTTCGAAGGTGCAGAGGCAACAGCTATTACTGGCAGCGAGTCATGAAGAGGTAAATTTATCTGTAAATAAATTTTAAATTCATAAATTGCCATTCAGTTAAACATATGCAACCTAATTTGGACAATTATTGGTGGGCCGCATAAAAATGTCAATTCAGAATTATTTCGCCATATATCCTTCACTAAATTAAAGGCATGAGTAACTGCTCGCAGTGATCCACATGAAGTGACTTAACCCAGTCAAATAAACGCCCTAGCAGCACGTAAATGGTTTAGTTATCAACAAATTAATTTATGAGATACTTGTTCAAGCTCTCGAAACGCGTTACTAGTGAATGTTTGAACGGCCTCAAAAATTGTTCTTGCAACGTCGATACAAACCAATTATGGGTACTCCCACAAATGAATGCTTCTTGTTAATTCATTCATTAAATATTCAAGCTTGTCAACAAAGTACCGAGGATATTTGTCTAAGGCATATTCTTTATACAGTAAGAAATGTATTTTAAAAAACGAGACAATTAAGTCGAATCGAGAATTGCCGTAAGGGTATGCCGCATGGTGTCCTAGCGTTATAATTTCCAATTTCAAAAGAAGTTCCAATTTTCAATCAGCCAATTTTAAAACATGTCCACATAGCTATTATCGTCGTGACACGTATGTACTATTTCAACGGAACAAATCAACTGGAAGGAGCTGTTATGTTTGTAACAAGAGGCATGAAAATATGCGTAAATTGAGCAGTGTTGCATGTGGATTGCCCTTAAGGTCGTACCTGAGCGACGCTGAGGCCTCCGATCCCTCCACTTGTTGACAAACTATTCGTACTCCTTCTAACGGGAACATCAAAGTTTTCTTCAAGAAGCTCCAATACCACAGCAGCTGCGGATTGAACGAAGCGGGATAATGCGAGAACATCTACGACATGAGCCATTCCGACACCGGCGCCTGTATCATTACAACAAATGTATGATTGATTCTACACAGAACTGAATCCGTGCTAATATTATAAGTGCTGGTGTTCTGTTTACCATCTAGGTTCCATGATGTTCTTAACAAAATTGGTAACGTCATATTTGAGCTAGTTGTCTCAAAGGTCTCTTAAGCATCATAATAAAACGTCACTGCGGAGTGTGGCAACATCATTTGCCAGAGCACTTCATAGTGCCTTGTTTTAACCATTCTAGAGAGATCTTTGGGATATTTTATCTATCTTTCTATAGTTGCTTATGCACAGATCTAGTTCTAGAAATCCGCCGTCAAAGCGTTTCCTTCGAAACTTTTCATTTCTAAGTGTCAAATGTTGGCCTATTCGGCACCATGATTTCTTCACACGTACCCATGACGGCGCCTTGGACGCCCTTGGCAGGATGCTGTGTCCAAATATCCCTATTCAATCCTGGTTCCGTCTGGCACTCCTCATCAACGCATTCCATTGTTTGTACCGCCTCCTGTCTGCGGTTACGTGCCCCAAACGCTGCCATGTAACTCTCATATTTTAGACCCTCTGGAAATGCGTACGAGTAGAAGTGGTTTAGGATCTATGTTCATCCATACACAGCTACTCAAAACAAACTGCTCTGCAAACGTACACTTTTATTTGCTTTTGACACTCAGGGTGTTCGAGGGAATTATTTTCAAGTTTAAAAAGCGGAGATCCTAAAGGAATTTAGGTTTAATCACCAGCTCATCAGGTCTGAGCTGCTATAAACATCTGAAAGAAATATACCGAAGTGAAGTGCTAAATGCTTTGAGCGGTCAAGGTGAACGAACGAGAGGATCTCTTGTGCTCGCGTACTTGCACTTGTTTTCTTTTCGCCTGGAAAAATTTGGAAAAAAGTCTAAATTTAGAAGGTTCGTCTAATGCAGTGCAATACCATTAAGCTACGTTTAACAACCGAGTGCATTGTACTCCTTTTACTTAAATTTATCTACGACTAAAAAGGGGGTTATTCATAAGATAACGCGAGCACAGTCGTGAAATTTTTCATGCTGAGTAACTAAATATTTCGGACGCTTACTCAAATTCTCACAAGCGATGAGCAATTATAGAATTGAAGTAATGCTGGGGAATTTCCGGGCAGCCAATGCAGATGTTGTTTATGAAAATCGAGGTTTTATAGGTTGGTAATTGACATCACGGTTCCAGAAAGATGCGACCCGTGATTATATTTTTTTCAGACGTGAATAACTCTGGAATTCACGTCTGAAAAGATTCTTAAATTTCAGATTGAGCTAAAATGAACACCAACTCCTACTAGAGGTCTGCCCTGCAATCGGGAGCAGTTAAAAAGGATATGTTTAAAATAGAGGTGACCTCCTAATGGTTATCTCGCTGTTTATCCAACTTGAGTGTTTGTGTTCATACATATTACATAAAATGAACAAATGAAAGATTATATGAACAGTCCAGTCGTATTTTTTCAATATAACAACCATCATATTAAATGTTGGGTTTCCTTAATTATTAACAAAAAGAATTATGGAAGTGCAAATGTTGAAGCGAACACTGGTACAAACCGTTTGGCGCAATTGTTTTTGATGCAGTCTGATCAAATCGTAACCGTTGCGTTGCCGGTTGTTCTATGTTCTCGAAAGGTGCTCGATTCGGCGACCGACGGCGATTCGATTTTAATTCTGAAGCGTATTATACACAAAGGATGCGTCACATTGCGATTGCACACAGTTGCAAGGAGACTAGTCATGGTCAGTTGAGGGCACTTCAAATAGGAATGGTTTTAAGCGCGTTTTGATTAGACGCCAAGCGCTAAAAGTAACCAAGGTGCATCCGTCTTTTGTGATGAACAAATGGACGCTCACTGCAATGGGCGAGTCAATTTATTTTATTTTTGGTCATGATTTCACCCCCTGTGATTTAGATTTTACGTAGAGTTCTATAGGAGTTAACAAAGTAAAAAATTCAAAGGGGTCACCTTCTGATTTCTATGCGTAATCAAAAGTTAGATTCTTTAATACCCAATGTGCAATATTTTGACGAAAATAGAATGATAATTTTTAACTGAAATAAACCGAAGTCTTCACTTTTTTTTATCGAAATCGTTATGGTAAATAACTTACATTTTCCAATACCTTAAAGTCGAAATACTCGCTGTTGTTGTAAATTAATAGTTAGGTGCCGTAACTCCCCATAGTGAAAACAATAAATAATTAGTAAGTATGTTAAAGACGAAGCTTATTCGGAAGAAACAGATATCGAATTTCTTAAAACTCTATAATAAGGGATACAGTAAGGAGGTTTCATATACAAATACCACTCGACCGTCGCGATCCTGTTTTGTCGCTCAGTTATTTCGGAACCTAAAAGTCCGAATTTTTTTTAAATCAAACGAGGTTAGCTTATATAAAAAATTCGATTGGTTTATTAACATTAAAATTAATTAATTAGTTAGTTAATTAATTAATTGACACTAATTAATTAATTAATTAGTGTCAATAAGTACCGGGTCAGTACGATATCAATATTTACTAGGAGTGGATTGATTGTTACTTTTGCTGTAAGCTCTGTTAAATTGAACAAAGCATGATAATTCACAAAAGCCAGCCTTTTAGTCCCATAAATTGTGTCTTAAGATGCCCAGTTCCTGTAACTGCTGTACAAAGCAGCAATTTGGCTTCTCAAAACTAAAAAATGCAAAAATAGACATCATAGAGTCTTGTAGTTGAATGTTGGAATATATCGGATACCACTTCAAAAATTGTTGTATGGATATTTTTTTACCAATTTCCTCATCGGAGGGGCTGCTAATAGCTGTACCTTCCCCGCTGTCATCCCCTACATCCGAATCGAAATCGGAGCCATAGCTGCTAAAATCGTCAGAGTAGCTTTCCACTTCAGATCCCGAAGTGCCACGACTTCGGGAAGATCGTGCCGATCCGGCACGGCTGCTCCGTCCCCCGGATGCCGCCGCGTCGTAACCGTTTGCCAACTAGAAAAACCAATCACATGATATAAAATTTTCAACCGTTTGTAAGTTTCTAATAGTCTACTCATTTGACATGTAAAGCCTCTAACTACTATCCAGCGGGCAAAATCATATTGTGAAGCCGGAATATTATTGTAAACCTGGATTTTTTTCACGTTTTGCTAAAGCCCACTCACTAGATTTGCTTCAAGCTTTCTATATTGCTTCGGCTGTCGGCCATGTAACGTTGAAAAAACAAGGCAGAGATTCCAATAGCAAATAGGCAGTTGACCTGAACGTGTTGTGTACCCATGGCCAATTGTGTTTCCTTTTGGAGTCTGGATCATGCAACATCGACTTTGACAAGCAGTTTTCTTCCTTCACAAAGACTACTAATATTATTATTACCACATTGCATATGATAAAAAATCACCTCGAGTGTTTTTGTCAAGGTTCAATCTAAAGACGAGCATAACTTTACATTTCTTGTGTAAGGACTTCTTAGGCACACCTTTTCAGCACTACTGGGCTTGTCGCTTTTCTTGTTGGGCAGTAAAGCGCCGATATCGTGATTATGTGACACGCTATCTCTGGGATTAGCTGACAGTTTGGCATTGCTGAGATCCGTGTCACCCCGTTCATTCACATAAGCCGTTTCTAATCTGTCCGATATGCGCATCTTGCTGTTGCGCCTTGTGCCTGTTGTAAGTTTGACCTCCTGAAATTAGTACCGGCGGATATTACGTGATATATATATATATATATTACTTATCTTAGTTGCTGCTTTTTATTTTTGTATGAAGTGGTTGAGTTTGCATGCTAAAAAATTTTCAGTACCTGTAATGACAGCCAGATTTTTAAAGCTATTTCAACAAGGCTCTTTAGTATAGTATACAATAGACTGAGGTAACAAAACCACTTACAGATTTGTCTCCACCAGGCCTTCTGAGTTCTTTTGCTGGTGGAAGAGAAGGAATGTGTTGAGTTGTTG